>UXGD01000952.1:0-42551 GCA_900474315.1 Torymus auratus
GCACGGGCAAAAAAAAAGGAAATGCGCATGCGCTGCACATGCGCTGTGTATTTACGAACGGTAGGTGGAACGCACCCCATGGGTTACGAGTCACGACTCCGAAACGTATTTTTTTTGTGAAAGTTGTGCATCTGGCAACAGTGTAAATAGTGCGTCTGAATATAAAATTATTTTGTGCACTTATTAATTCATATTAAACTACTTACATTTACATTACACAAATATTAGATATATATTATGAAAAGTTTTAACAAAATGATAATTGATATTAACAAATTGATTATTAATAATTTTGAATACATGCTCGTTCTCCGTTCCTGAAATATCAGGTATATGGAATATGAAACGCCTCCATGTGGATTCACCAAATCCCAAAGCAAACAGTCTTGTATATCAACCTTGAGGAATTTGGCGCCAAAGTCACGCCTGTGGCCTGAATTCTGACGATACAACGAAAGGAGAAATTATTTATTTTGCAACCAAGTAATTTTTTTTTTTTTCGTTCAAGTTAAACATTTTGTTTTTCATCATGGCAGATGAAAAGTTAGTGAAACTAGTTTATTCAACTTTCAACTTGTATGGACTTACTATAACAAAGTAATGTATATTTTTCATTTAAGCATAAGTATTAATCTTAATTTTTACAAATATAATATATACGATATCGATACTTTTTAGGAAGCTAAGTGCAACAGTGGCCAAACATTTACAAAGCAATCCAGAGCTTGATCCAGAAAGTTGGATTACTAGAATTGTTGAACAAATATTAACTCAAAATTTAAAAACACCATCCGTTAATATAGAAAATATAAAACTTGCCTTGAAGGAATGCGTCAAGCCAGAAAGTGTATTAAAAGAAACAGAAACTGTGCTAAATGTTATTGATACTTTTACAGTACCAAAAGTAGTTTATGATTTAAATAAAAAAAAGTATGTTGCACAAAATATAGATCATGACTTATTTCCAGATGCAAAATATAAATCATTAGTGTTAAAAGAAAGATTAGATTTATTATGGTACAGAACACTAAAACATTCTATTTTTGCACCATCTAAATTTGGACATACGGATGAAAACAAATTACAGTTAGTTCCAATAGAATATTTACTTAGCGAATCCAAGACAAGAAACGTATGCATTATGGGATTATTAGCTCAATTAACTGAAGGACAATATTATCTAGAAGATTATGGTGGATCTATTAAAATAAATCTTAAAGATGCTATATCCTTTTTATACTTAAAAGTTTTATTCTATAACATAATTAATTTTTAATTTTCTTGTTTAAAGTTTAAAATATTTTCCTTAATAATAAAAAACACTTTTTTAGTTCAAGTCTTATTATGGAAGGTTCTATTGTACTAGCGAAAGGTAAATATATTGATGGAATTATGGAAGTTGAAAATCTTGATTTTCCACCACCAGAAACTTCAGAATCAAGTCGTGTTAATTTCCAACAATCTAATACATTTGGAGGTCCTCATCGTACATCATTGAAATTGTCAGAAAAGTTAAAGGCTTATGAAGAGGCACATTCATCTAATTACATGCTATTTTTATCTGAATTTTGGCTAGATTCTGAAGAGGTTTTGAATAAATTTAAAGTGATATTATCTGGATACTCTGATTGTCCACCAACAGCAATTATTCTGTGTGGACATTTTTTGAGTACTCCATCCAATGCTGCTAGTGTTAAAAAATTAAAAGAAGGATTTAAAAAACTTGCAGCCATGATTGCAGAATTTCCAATAATTCAGCAAAACACTCAGTTTATTTTTGTACCAGGTCCTTATGATCTTAGTGCTCCTAAAATTTTACCAAGACCTCCTCTACCAAAATATATTATAGAAGATTTTATAAAAGTTGTACCAGGAACTCATCTAGCTACAAATCCTTGCAGAATACAATATTGCACAAAGGAAATAGTTGTTTTCAGAGAAAATATTTTGTCTAAACTTTGCAGAAATACACTGTCTTATCCAAAGCAAGAAAAAGATGAAAATAATGAAGTTAAAGGAGAAAAAGTTCATGATGCTGTGAGTATAATTGTCTTTCTACAATTTAATAAAAAGCTGAACTAGTTCTTAAAGTTTATATTTTTTTCACCAGTTTGCTCGTTCGATTCTTCGACAGTCACATTTGACACCACTACTATTTTCTGTTATTCCTGTATATTGGAAACATGATCAAGCATTGCAACTTTACCCAGCACCAGATCTTATTGTTGTTGCAGACGATTTTCAATCATACAGTACAAGTTATCAGGACAGTAAAATAATTAATCCTGGTTCATTTGTGAAAAGCAATTTTTCTTTCAAATTATATTGTCCCAGTGACAATGCAATAGAAGACTGTGATGTGCCTGAAGATGAAAACTAGCATAGTTCATTCAATTTAAATAAGGCAAACAAAAATGTAGAAACTACTATTGTAAATAGTTTTATTTTATATGATAACGTGTATTGTTTAAAAGATTATTGTATGTACAGTATTTATTTCTTGAAAAATATAATTTTCATATTTTATAGTTCATTAGTGCATTGAAGTTCAAAATATTTGGACAACTTATTAATCAAGTTATAATTTTCTATCATTTTATAAATTCATCTAATATGGATTTAAAAATGAAACACCACAAAATCGTGAGTTATTCAAAAGTAGAGTTTAAAATAAATTTATTTATAAATAAATATGTATATAGAGATAAATCTAGAATAACATACATTTTTACAAACTGAAAGGTAGGAAGTAATAAAAGGAAAAGGAGATTAAAAACTAATCAATGTACTGAAGTTTTTAAAAGTAATTTATCAGGATTCAATTCAGGAGTACGCAAAACAATTACTTTTAAATACTACCTATATGTACAATGACAATTCTTTCTTCAACATAACATGCTTCTCTTAGACATCAGAAACAGCATACAGTCAATTTAGACATAATAACTAGAATACAATCAGACCCAACTGTCTTATAACTATACATAATTTTAGCAAATTATTACAAGTAGTAAGTCTGAAAGTTACTTAATTTCAATGACAAAAATATATCGAAAGATTTAGAATCAACTCTTACTAGCAATTACTGAGTTATGTATCACAATTTATGCATACTGAGGCACTTAAAAACCCCATATGGTATTAAAATCAATTTTGATCACACAACTCTGCCATAGTGATTTTATTCATTACTCCATTGAGAAACTCGAAAAACCTAGAAAGTTTTTTCATTTCTTACAACGCCAGCGATTGATCGTAATTGAATAAAAAAGTGTAAGAGAGGACCTTCTCAAACGAATCTAAACAAAGAAGAGCAAAAAGAAAACGCAAATACTAGACTATTGCACATCCTTATTGAGTATGTTTTAATTTCAGCTTTGTTGTACGCTAGTCAATTCCTTGAGTTGCTCGTGTTAGGATCGTTGGGCGCTTCCATTCCTCTTAATGCATAGTAATACGATTATGTACCAGTGCTTTTCGCGCGTAACTATGTACAGATGCATAAATTGGAGCATCGAGTTCATAAAGTCAGTCATCGGACGGTCTCTCGGTCCTTTGCTCTCTACGTCTCATGATTTTGCTGGATTACTGTTGAATTCCTCTGGAAAAAAATGTAAAATTTTATTCTAATGAATTGTGATTCTTTCATCTTATGTGATGTATGTCGAAAACAATTCCAAAATTAATTAAATTTTATTAATTTTCCAAATACGTGACAAAACGTTTGTTTGAAAATAAAGTGTCAATTGAGTATGTGGAATTGTTGCTTATTAATAAATTTCATATTACAATTTTCGACATGACATTGAAGGAAATGAGTCACTGTACACTCACTATCTCTCTGGTATCTTCGACAGGCCTCGTTTCTTTCTTCCGCATCAAAGTACCATAGAGTTATGGCGTATCTTGTTTTGTAGGCAGGTTGAACCTCGTGTGGGTTTCTGCGATCTGACCAGAAGAAAAGTATTCGGTCAAACAACGGCTCGATATCCGCTACTTGATCTTGCCAGCCTTCTGGGAATATTCTGAGGAGGCCACCGTTTTGCTAAAATAGTGAATTTTCATTACTTTTTACATTCGATTACATTATAATTATATCATAACTATTTTCACGTACAGGAAAATTGTTAAGTTTCTTATAACGTAATATAATTCAATTACCTTAACGTCCCAATCCCTATTCAGATAATATATCGCCGTGATACACCTGCCGTCTCGATTAGGATTGTCTACGTGCTTCACGTAGTGTGAACCATAACCAGGATAACACGCTACCATCGCCTGCAACAAAAATTAAAAAGCGTTAAATCAACTAAATTATTTATTAAATTAAATAAGTATAATGAACAAAAATGGGCGCTATTGTACAGAAAGAGAATAAAAAGAAAAATCAGATATATGGCGTGCTTCGGTTCCTCTCTTCAGCTAAGAAGCTGATGTGAGTCAGGCATTCGCGTTAAGATTTTCCGTGATCAACCGCAAACAAAAGTAAGTACAGGCATTACGTGTCACCGTCCTTTGTGGCAGTTATGCCATTTGTTTGTAAATTAAATTTTTTGCATTTTCCTTCGAGGAAACGCTGCCGAGTAGTTCACAGGATTATTCAATAAGTGAAGACACTTCTGCGTATAGAAGTGATCGGTAGAGATGAATAAGGAAAAATTCTGAAGTCAAGTGAGGAAAATCAGAGTTCGTTGCGTAATGTGAAAAGAGCAACAATACGTGTGACTGGCGCAATTCTAAATTTAATCATTTGTTAATCAAACTAAATTTTAAAAGTTTTCGGATATTTATCGTTAATGAACTTCGACGAGTCATGGACTAAAAGAAAATTTATATTTAAAGTACATCTGCAAATATCGTGTGTAAGTTTTTATTAATACCTCCTATATAGTGAGTGTCATTTGAAAGTCATAAAAGTGCGCATCTTGATCTTAACGGGAACGTCATATAGTTACTGAATGCATAAGAAAAATAATCTTTGTATTGTAAGATATTAATAACTGTGTTATGCGTTAAAATTTAGAAATGTTAGTAAAGTCAAACGTTGAGAGAAACTTTTATGAAACGAACGGGAAGGACCCACAACCGCAAGAAAAGTTGCGCCTATCATACGCGAATCCTATTCGTATATGGATATATAATAGAAAACTTTATTTCGGCCACATTGTGAAAACTCTCGACGCGTCCCAGAATGTAGGATACAATCGGTTCCCGATGCGCGCGTTCATTGCGCCACCTATTTCTTTCTCTAATACAAAAAAGAGATGGACTTGAGATTGTCAGCTCTAATGATTGTGATTGGTCGATTTGCAATCGACATGTAAAATTTGATTGGCCCGCGATACGGCGTGCGAAGCGCGCATTAACACTTCTATATAGTACTTCGGTACTACACCTCGGCAATGAGCCTCGGACTTCCTTCATGGATTACATATACACTCTATATATATATATACCTGTCGCGGTTGCGCACGTGCGGAAAACGCTGTGCGCGACGCGAAATACTATATACCTACTTCCATGGCGTTCATCACGTAGACCACCACGTGAAACTGTATTACATGATAAAGAAATTTTCTATGGCTTTGCGAACGAGGACATATAGAGAAAGAGGGGAAGAGAGAGAGAGAGAGAGAGAGAGAGAGAGAGAGAGAGAGAGCCAATCCGAAGAGAACTAAAGAGCACGGGCAGAAGAGCACGTACACCATGGTAGTTGTTGCGTGGTCTTAGGGGAAAGCACTGATCATACCTACATTTTGCGCTTGATGGTGTTGCTCCCGATCACTATACATTATATTATAGTTTATATTGTTTGAAAATAGTTTTATAACTCCGTTTTTTTTCTGCTGATTACGATGGGATTTAAAATCGCATAATTTTTCGTAATTTTATAAAAGATTAATTTTAATATAATTCTGTCATAATTTTTAAAATAAGAAAATAAGATTGGCTTGGAAAGTCCTAATCATTGATTAGTATGAGATAATACAAATTGATGAAGACATTTCCCACCTTCGATTATTGTTTCAAAAGACATACCCGGTTATGTATAACTGTCAGTCAAGTGTCACGCTTGTCACATTCGTTAATTAGTATCACGAATGTCACTGATATTCTAATTTCATTAATAAATATAAAAATTCTTTCAAAGTCAATGTTATCCAATAACGGAAATAAAAATAAATTCTAATGAACTTCACTGAGATAAGTTTAGTCTTTTACAATATTATTATAACCCTGGGAAATATATCAATGCCAAATATAAAATAATTTGCATACTTATACAGTCAAGGAAAAGTGGCAAATCAAATAAAATTCAATGAATGAAATGAACTTTACAAGGATTAGCAAATCAATAAGTCAATATCTAGGCCAGTCAAGGCTTTAATATCGACAAAATAATCTACAGAGAGCTAAGTTTAAAAATACTTTTGAAAATGACAAACAAACTTGCCAAAAATAAAACCGCAAGCCTTACACCGACTCGAGTAGGAAATCTTCGTAACGAAAACAAATATATATGAAAGCGATTCGAATCGAGCGCACGTACATCTAAATACAGCACCAACCCGCAAGCATTCGGCTGTCTCTGCTTTACAACTCTATATAATACGACATAAGGGTTCGCTTGCGTCTCTCTCCTGCCGGCGCCTCACAGCCTTGGAACCACATTCGCCTTTTATCGAGCGTGCAAGCCGGCACGTAAGTATTACACCCGCGCGCGTGTGGCAGCTGTAATATAGAAGCCCACGTATCTTTCCCCAAATATGGGGATATGTTCATGGCCGCGGCATGAAATTTAAAGTTCACGCGCGCCGCGCGAGAGAACAACGCGAGCGAACTTGGCAATGACAACTTTTCCGCTTCTCGTTCCTTGAAGTTTTCGAAGCCTGCGCGATAAGGCGACAACCGAGTTCAATTATGCGGAATTCGATAAAATGACTCACTTAGTTCACAGAAATGTAGAGAAATAAAGAGAGAAGAGAAGATATTATACAAGTTTCGGAGCAAAGCAAAAAATCGCCTCGGCACGTTTCTCCTCACGTTTTACGATTTAGTTTACACATGAAAGATATAGAATCTGTATAAACGAGCTTGCGGCCAGTATATTAATAGAAGCGATGACGTCGAGGGGTATATACCGTTTTATGATAATTTTGCACAGAATCGCGATTCCGTCGTCTCACAATATTTCTATTGGAACGATTGCTCCAGTAAAACGATTTCCTGTAATATACATATTTTCACTTTTTGTATATTATTATAAGTAGCGTGCACGCGAAGCCTTCGAGACCTCACCGACCAAAAATACTTAAAAAAGCGAGATATATGCACTTTATTATTAGAACTGTGCGGTCAAAGGATAACCCAATGACACACCGATGCCCGCACACCGCGGCATAAATCAACGCGTATCTCATTATTTCCACGCCAACTCGTGTAGACAAGCGTGGATAAATATTAATGAAGCCGAGCATGTAAATCCAGCATCGTTCGCCTATTACCCCACTGTTCGAATTTGCATAGGTAAACGTACGCATCTTCGGGCGACAAAAGGGGCAAATGCAGTAGCACTTCCACGGAGGGGAGGGCAAACAAGCAATTACGAGGATCGGAAGAGGTGGCCTACGTGACTGGGCGCCGCGGCCTATCTCGGTGCATAAATATTTCGAAGATAACGGAGATAACAAGTGTGCGACTGTGCAGGAAGCCCCGCGACTAAAGAAGAGACGGCGCGCAATTTTATTCTAGCCACCCGCTCTATTTTCGCTGCACTAAGTATATAGTAACGTCTTTGTTATGCGCGTTGTTTATTTTGCACACGGTTGACGTATTTTCATTTTCTCAGATGTTTGCCTACCTACGATCGATACGATATATGTAGGAGTTGTTATTGCTTTTATTAAACTATAATAGTGATTCTTTTTATTTTGTTGGTTTGACATGGAGCTTGTAATCGAGTGTCGCACTGCAATAAACTTCTATATTTTTATACTTATTCCCGCTTATCATATCGAGTCTCTTTTTTTATAAGGTGCACATCATGCCGACAAAAACACGGTTAATTTCCTTCTACGATTGCAACATATAGACATGCATCTTCGCGGTACAGTATACACCCGCACGCGCGCGTGACAGCCTATAAATAAGACGAAATCAGTAATCCATTATAAGCACGAGCGAGCCAATGAATTAATGAATCCGATTACGATCTCCCCGCAAATAGTCCGCTATGCGCGCGCGTTACAGACATCGGCTAACGTCAATAAACCGCTGATGGTATACGCAGCTTAAATATATACCGCGCCTTCCTTATACCATCACCCGATACAGCCCCAAAACGTGAGCGCTAATCGCTTCGAAAGTTTTGTTTACATACATCAGCTATACACGCCCGCGCCGTGACTAACTCTAATCCGATAAGAAGGAAACGCCCGCTGCACGTTGCCAAGTGCGTATCATCGTTATATAGAGTTATATAGGTGCACAAATTGGCTGTATAGATATCTATATACGCGATGGAAATCGACCGGTACGGTTTGGCGCGGCTTGCGAATCGTTCGCATTAACCTTCGGGAAAGTTACCAAAACGACGGTTGGCGAAAGAAAAAGAAAAGAGAGAAGACGACGACCACCGGCGATCGACCAGTCATATACACCTCTCGGGGCCCGTGGTGGAGTATTCCGTAAGCACCGGGCAACATCCTTAATTAGCATAACGAGGCAATGCATTATAGGCTGGCCCATCTACCTACTATAATGACCCTGAGAAGAATCGATAAAGTATTTCGCCAATAAATTGACCAATAGAGTAGCATTCCCGTGCATGTTTGCTGAATAAGCGCATCAGTAAAATTTTTAATGTAACTCGCTGGTGTTTGGCAAGTGAATATTTCAAGGCACCATGAGTTATTGTGATTAGTCTAATGTACGCATGGAAATCATGTTTCCTTGACGCTATATGTACAAAGTGGGCCCAATTTATTAACTTTTCCACTTTTAAATTTAAAAGCTATAGCTTACGAACCTTATAATCTTATAATTAAGTTAGACACATAGAAATATGATAGATTGTTTATTGAACTAAAATTGTATATTAAACAGGCTTAAGCTATATAACTTTATTACCCCACTATTTCTACAATTTCATGAACACTTTAAAACCGCGCGCGTTCGAAGAATCAGCTCCTCGTCGTTTGTGAATTCCCTGTAACGACTTTCCTCAATCAAACCGCAAAAAACAAAGCACTGCATAAACTCGGCATTACAGCATTCCTATAGACGTGTCAGTCAACATCATGCAACAATCTCTTGTGTGTCGCGTAAAAAATGTGATGGGCTCTGCGCTAAAATTAAAAGTACTTGAAGAGTCGCGCGTCATGTAACGCTACACGTATTAACAGACCTACTTCCGAAAAAATCGCTACCGCGCATCCTCCCTCTCTTCGCGCTCCGTTATCTGTCCCTATATATATGCAGGCGTGAAAAAAATAAACCTCGGCGATTTGTATATAGCGGCACGGTGCGTATATGTGTGAGTATGCGCAAAGCACGTGGGCGACAGAGCGTATAGTATAGTAGTAGTAACAGCAGCAGCAGCAATCCGAGTCAAACATAGCGCGCTCAGCTGCTGGCCTGGCGTACGTGACTGACTGCACTGCGTCGTCGACGTGCGTTCCTCTGTCTCTCCCTCTCTCGCGTGCCGCGATATAGATATAGACGGCGCGAAAAAGCTCTACACGCGTGCGGAAGGTCGCGAGTTATGTATATGTGCAGTGTATTATATGTATAACGCACGATCGCGCGCGCATGAATGGCCCGCGCGCGCGCGCTTGTAAGATATCAATAGCGCCGGCCAGTATCGCGCCGTCTGCTTTTTCTCAAAAGAGCGCGGAGAGATATTGTTTTCCTTTTTCCTTTTATTTTCGGAGCCAACGGGTATATGCCTCCACTGAATATTTTGCAAAGCCGTGGGCGTGTACACACGGTGTTTTACCTACACGATATGTATATACTCAATGCCGACGACGAGTGCCTACGTGCGCTGCCGGACTTTCTTTTTTCGGGATACGTCCAGGAGAGCGCAGACGCGACTAGAAATTGCACGCGTAAGCAGCGGGATATTTTTGTCTACAGCGTATATGCAAGAATGTTGTTTTTTGTTTATGGGTTATATATGATTCGCGCGCGCGCGGTTTGTGTGTGTGTGTGTCATGTTCAGTTTTTTGCTCCGTTTCGCTAAGCTCTGACGCGCTGATTTCATCTGTTCGATTTTGGAGATGTCACGTGACTTTTTCTTGAACGGCGGGTGGTATTTTTTTCTCGGGGAGGATAAGAGTTGAAATTGATTTGATTAGAGTTTCGGAAAACATAGATTACAATTGGTAAACATTAGTCAATCACGTCGTTAATTGCATTTTTCATTATTGGAAGTTGTTATGTTAAAAATAATAGTGAATCGGATTTTTCTTCAATATTTTTAGTATTAGCAAACAAAAGTCGATTAATTTACATTGACGAGTCTTCAAATTATTCAAAGCTTTCGCGTAATACAAAAATAAATAGGAACATTTCGGTTCTTGATCTCGAATCTGTTAAAAATAAGCTGAACTTGAATCTTAATTTTCAAGAGAAAATATTGTCTTACAATATCAAGTAAACTGCTATGACGTTTAATAATCAAGAGATAATTTTATGGCCAATGCAAATATGTGTGACATTCGAGAATGAATTTGCGATTCTCTTTGTTGGTTAAGAATAAACTCTGCTTTCGTCAGAATTTTAGTATAAACAAACAATGGAAATTGGACGTTTTATTGGAATTAGTCTTATTTTGTTACTGTTTTAATCTTTGCTTTCAATTAACGACAATTGCAGTGTGAAAATCAAACAGATTAAGCGGTTATCGTTTTTCTTTTTTGTAGAGTATAAGTAAACAGATTTCAACTCTTAGCTTTGTGTGATATCGCGTCCGGATTCCGATGCAGCGGTCACTCACGTAACAACTCACAAATGGTTTTACTTTTGTTATTTTTGACGATTATCTTTTTCAGTTAATGATAAGAAAAATGCAAAAATGCGCATTTAAGATGTATTATTACTATTTTAGCTACCAAATATTTCTTTCAATATAAAAACCGAAATATATCAGTATCTTATACAACTCCGCGATCTAAACACCATACGTCCTCATTTCACGTTTTTTTAAAGATATTGTAAGAATTAAAAAGTTATTCGTATTGATAAAGTTATATTGCTTGAGCACTTTAATTTATTACAATATTTAAACTTTATAATAAAATTATCACTTCAATTCAACCTGATTTTTCATTTATTTTATTTAATACTATTTTAGCTAAAAAGTAGAGAAGATTATTATGATGGTAAGTCTATATTTCAACTTTTTAATTTTAAATTTGGAAGGTTCTAAATAAAATTAGTATTTGAACTAGCAAAATAATGTTATGTAAACACACACTATGAAAAATAAACTTTCTGTACAATAGTTACAATAAAGGTTTGCTTTTTTTTATATTACCTTAGTCCTTCCATTTATTGTGTAATCTCTCATCTTTCCATTGTTGCACATCTTGTTAGCCCTCATAATAATAGCATCTACTTTTGATATTAACATACCAATGTTGTGGCAATTCTTTTCTTTTCCATCTAACCACGTTATCTGATCACCTCGTATTGTTTTCAAGTCACTTGCACCAGCTTTGTTCGATACTAACTGACCATCTTTGAACATACCAGCACTGTACATTTGTAAAACTTCACCTAACACTGCTATGCCATTTTCAGCACCAAGAAAATTGTTTACAACACACACTCCCCACCTATTCATATCCCTAATCACATTTCGACAAATTTCGTCAATTTCTTCAAGATTGTTTCTGTTTTTAGGTAAAAATGATGGAATAAACGAATCTTCATCTTGTCTCAATCGAACTTCTGGAAAATTCTTTATACCATTATGATTATGATGTCTCTCAGGCATTTCTGATGTTGGTTTATTAACAGAGCTTTCAAGAATTCTAGAACCCTGCAGTGGGTTTAGTAACTCTGCTCTAGCCCCCAGTATTGTATCTTCCGAACTACCCTCGTATGTTATAGGTGAAGTCCACCCTTCTCTTTTTTCCTTTGTATGCAGATTGTTTCTTACGTTTCCTCTGTGATTTTGTGTCTTGACCTTTTTATTTTCGTCGTTTGCTATCTCTTTATCTACCTCTCCTTCTGAAATAGAATTAAAAAGATATAATTATTATTTTCTAGACATAATAAATTTAAAAGCAATAAATTATATCTAAATAAACACAAATGTACTTTTAAATATTTTTATATTATTCATAGTTAATGTAACTATATGTACAGGTGATTAATTTACCATTTTATAATAAACTTTTTTCTTGTTAAATCAATATAAATAACATTTTTTTTTACTAATTAGAAAGGTAAGAGAACAATAGTAATTTCATATACAGGTAAAAAGTTGTAATAGTTTACTTTTGATAATAACAGTTAATTTTGTGATTATTTTAAATATAAATACTTATTAAATAATCAATATTTAAAAAAAAGTAAACGATATTAATAAACACAGAGTCTTTATTTAGAAAAACTTTTTCCGAAGGAAAGAATCTAAGGTCTTGTGTAAGTACTTGTAACAAGTATTATAGTTTGCAACTGTTTCAATAAATCTCAATTTTTTGTGAAACTTAATAAATAATAAAAACTAATAAAAATTGTAATCACTTCTTTATAGAGTCAATATAATAAAGAAACAGTTTAATATTTGTCTCTTATTATTAATTCATAACTCACGTTGGATGGATTCTTTGCTTTTGGCATGGACCAGAGCCTGCTCTGCTTCCTTGCTCTCCGCTTCTGGTGCAGCAGTATCGGAGATCCTAGGACACAGTCTCTTGTGTCGCTTCCAGTCAAGCTTTTGATGTTCCTTAGTACAATAGAAGATGCTCTTACAACGTGAGCACCTAAGCAACCTGTCGTTTCTACCGCAAACTGCGCAACTGTTCGTCTTAATCGTACTTCCACTCGTTGGCTGCTGTTGAGCACAACTGATTGCTGAAGTCGACATATTCCGCGTACGAACTCTCACGGCTCTTCTTTCGCGGCCACCTCTCTCTATCTTTTCTGTCTGTCTCACTCTTTCTTTTTTCGTGACTCGAGCGCCTCTCAAGCCACCGTCGATGACGGGAGTGCCGACGACATTTCCATGACGGCCAAAGTCACATACGCACGAGTGAACCAATGCCCGACGGATGTGTTACACCCGACGTCCGCACAACGCGCGATTAAGTATTGACTTTTCTCAACGCCGATCTTCACTAATCCCTCGGATTATCGCTGCAATCTCTTCTCGTTCGTATAGGAATCACGACTCCACGAGCCTATACCCAGGCTTGCATACGTACTGTTGATACGTGCGAACGTGCGTATGCTGTGTCGATGTGCGTGCCTTATCTCGCTACTACTCTGCACTGCAAGGCTAAAGAAAGACTAGGTTTAGAAAACGACTCTCGTGTTGTACTTTCAGGTTACTTACACTCGTTGAAATTGCTCCGTCAATGAACTTCTCTTCTCCGCGGGTTGAGTCGCACAAAAAGTGTTTATTGCGACTGTCCCACACAAGAAGAGAGAACGAAAGGCCCGTACGTTGCGAAATGTACAAAATGTTATACGTTATTTTCAGTTATTTTCTACGAAGATTAGTGCATAGTGCCTGAAAAGTGTATCGTCCAAAGAATTGCGTGGGGGCGCCACTCTGCGGAGTACGGACGCGTGATTTTTTCGAAACTACAGCGTGTCAAGGGCGTCAGAAGGCGTTTTTGCGAGCGTTTTATGACCTGGAACAATTGATTTTTAGCTTTAACTTAAAGCGCATTTTAATTGTAAAATGTGCAGTGATTCTTAACTGCTAAATAATAATATGCCCTAATATTTTGATTACTGGATTACTGCAACGATATTAAAGCACTTTTCTTTTTAAAAGTTAAACAACTTTATTCTACGTGAAAAATATATTAAGAATATTTTTATTTACAATCACCAATTTTTTTGCAAAATTATAATTACTTAAAATATAATATTTTTAAAATAACTATACACTATGAAGCTGTGAAATCTAACCTCTAAATCTATTTATGAATATATTTTTCGTATTCTCATTTAAGTTGATATATAGCTCCATGCAATTTAAAAAGATATTGTGCATTTTATAATACATGTTTTTGAAATTTTAGATCTATCCATCATTATTGTTTCAAAAAAGAGTTGAATGAACTCACATTAAAGTACCTAATATGGAAAATTATTGCATTTCTGTTTTAAGTCGAGGAAATATAATATTTAAGTAGTTGATCTGATCTCATTTTTTAATTTTTCCTTAATTATTATCCGACACATTTTTATACGCTTACAATATAGTTACAAATGTTTTTTTAGTAAAACTTTTTAATACGATAATCATTTTTCGTAAACGACGACTGCGTGACCAAGTAAATGCGATTTTTCTTCAATCGGACAGATAATGTTTATCGAGACATTAATCGCTTTTATTATTACGGAGCACAATGCTAGTATTATTATTTATTAGGTATAATAGTGATGAGCTGACGAGCATACACGCTATATATATAATATAGCAGACAGAAAAAGAGAGTTTACCAACGGTAGCACGAGCGCGAGATATAATTGCCGATAAGTGCAGATTACGGTGGCGGTGGCGGCGTTGATGTCGGAAATTCGCGCTCCTCAAGCATCGTTAATTAATTATAAAGCGCGTACCATATTTAGAGGTCGGGACGTCGGAGTGCGAGAAACGCAGACGCTTACAGAGGTGGTGGTGTCGGTGTGGCAAAAAAGTGCTGTCGCGTCGCGCGGCTCCGACGCACGCACTGGAGATCATAAACGGCGCGCGACGAAAGAGGAGGCGGCGGTGGAGGAAGATAGAATTTTCGCACGCGTTAGCGCGAGTCTGCTGTAGACAAAATAATCGCGTCTGGCAACGCTGCCACCAGCCGCCGCCGCCGTCGCCACCGCCGCCGCGACTCTTCGTCGTCGCGACGCATCGTCGCCTCTTGCATTGGCAGACCATCACGTCACCCTTTAAATACTGTATACTGGCAGACTAGACGACATACGCGCGGGCGCGCGGGCAGGAGGAGGTGTGTGTATATGTGTTAGCGAGGTGAGAGAAAAAAACACGGGATCCTGCGCGCCGTTTACTTTTACTGTACGGGGCTCTCCCGCTTTCTTTTTCGGGAAAAGCTCGCGCGAGCCGATAAGTACATATCTCGGCGTTCTTCTAAATCGTACGGCGATCGGATGCGTAAAGATCGGGCTCCGTGGCTTCCCAGTGGCTGTGCCTTGTAAATTTCGGGAGGAAAATGGCCACGTGTGGCCGACGTTCGGAGTTGTTTTTCGCACTATAGGTTAGGTTAGATTTTCACTTTTTTTTTAAATGCTCCGAAATAGATAATGATTTTCTTGTTTTTGGAACGGCTGTATATCAGTGTATGTCGTATGAATGATAAATTTTGTTGTTTTCGTACATAAGATAATGTTTTTACTTTTTGTATTATTCAAAAAATTATGTTATCATGTAGATTTTCATTTTGGAGCAAATATTTTAGCTTGATTTTTGTTTTAGTAGTGAAGTTTATATATATATATATATAGTTATCAAAGCATTTGTCTTTCAGGTTTTTTCACTTTTGATAAGATCTCTATGAAGTGTGAACAAGTCTAATCAAGTGATATTTTTATACAAAGTCATGTTAATAATGTGAATATTTCACAAAATCATTGTATATACTAGATTTGTACAATCTTATTACAATTAAAGATGACTTACCATTTAAACTTTTATGGACAATCGTAAAAGGTAAATGAAAATTTCTTTATTTATTACAATTATTTATATAAATAATTTGTCTCAATATCAAATATTAAATTTTTAGAGAATTTAAAAAAATTCATTGGACATCCAAAAGTCTATAATTTTAAACATATTTATGCAAAAATGGGGATTACATATGACCATCATTAACAAACGGAGCAGTCATGGAATATGATACTGATTTTGAAATATGCGAATTTATTCGAAAAGGAAAATTGGATAAGGTAAAAAAAATAATTTCTTCAGTTGGATTTTCACATTCAAAAATATGGCAGGGTGGATACATGTTACTCTATTGGGCATTAGCCTACAATCACACAAATATTGCCAAATGGCTTCTGTCACAGAACTGCCAAGTCAATCCAGGAAATCAAAAATTTCCACAAAAGTCAGTGCTCCATTTAGCTGTTTGCATAGGGAAAACGGAAATTGTTAAATTGCTTTTAAAGAAAGGAGCTTCTGTGACTGTTAGCAATGATCGCTTGGAAACTCCTTTACATATAAGTTGTAAAAAGCGAAAACCAGAAGTGTTGTTAAAGAATGACATGTTAACTATAATTAAACTGCTTTTAAAACATGGAGCTCCCATTAATGCAAAGGGTGGCTTATGTGAAGAGACTCCACTGCTGTTTGCTGTTAAAAATAAACATCATTGTGGAAAAATAGTTAAACTTCTATTGAACAATGGAGCTAATGTTAATGATTATGATATGTATAGAAAAACTGCTTTACATATTGCTGTTGAAAATGGAGATAAAAAGATGATTAAGCTTCTTTTGGAGCATAATGCTGATGTAAATGTGAAAAATTGTAATGGTCAAACTCCATTACATTTAGCAGTTCGCGGCCGCTCTATTGAAATAGCTAAAATGCTTTTAGTTAATGGAGCTGATGTGAATGATATAATTTATGATTTTGAAGAATATCGTTGGACTGCACTTCACATAGCAGTGAAACATAAGGATGAAAAAATGATAAAAATTTTGTTAGACTACAGTGCAAATGTAAATGCTAAAGAAGATCATTATCGAACGCCATTGCATGTTGCTTCAGTTAGTCATTGTCCAGAAATAGCTAAAATACTCTTAGCAGCTGGAGCTGATATAAATGATGCTGATAAGCAAGGTCAGATACCTTTCCATCTTGCTATTCGAATTGAAGATGAAAAAATGGTAGAATTTTTGTTGGGGCATAGAGCTAATGTACATGCAAAACGTAAGGATGGAAAAAGTTGTTTGCACTTTGCTGCAGAAAATAGATCAGCAAATATTGCAAAAATTTTATTGAGCAAAGGTGCTAATATTAATGATACTACTGTAGATGGACGCACAGTACTTCATTTTGCTGCCAAAAAAGGATCTAAAGAATTAGTGGAACTATTTTTAAAATTAGGTATGGATGTTGATGTAAAAACTAAAGTTGATAACTTTACTCCATTATATTATGCCGTTAAAAAACGTCACTGGCAAATAGCTGAATATCTTTTGTACCATGGAGCAGACGTTAATGTTTCTGTAAAAGTTTATCAGACTTTACTCCGACTTGCTGTGTATGATATGAATAAAGATATGGTAGAACTTCTTTTGAATTGGAATGCTAATATTAATGCAGAAGATAGTGATGATGAAACTCCACTTCTTATAGCAACTGATAGTCCCAGGTATGAAGATATTCCTGGATCTGAAATGATGCGTGGCATAACTGATTGTCTTATTATGTATATAGCCAAATTAGTTTCTGAAAATACATATGTAAGTGAACAAAATTTGAATTTAATTAAACAGAATAGTCGATTGCAGCTATTCTATGAAAAATGTCTAAATGAACTTGCAAACACGAAGAGTAAGAAAATATATGATAATATATCTTATTATGATATATTAACAAAGAGTACAAATACAATGGTTTCTTACGCACGAAATAAGAATATAATGTGTGCCTTTGAATCCAGTGACTACATGAATGCCTTCCCAATTTATTGTTTGATGATGTATAAGAATTATGAAAGAGGAAAGGTAAAGAAACAATTGCTTGAGATGGGTGCAATAGCTCTGAAATTCCTTTTTAAGAACAATTCTGAAAATAAAGTGCCACTTGAATTGCCTTATGTAGTTAACAGAGAAATTTTGAATTATTTAAACTTAAAAGATTTACGAATTTTATCTGCAGTTTGTGAACAATCACCAATAAATAAAATAAGTAGATATTAAGCCTTATTGATACATTAACTGGTAAATAATTTATTCTTCATACCGTTCTCATATGAAAACACAAAAAAGAAATTGATTTTAATTTGTTAATTTTTAACAAGATCTTTTAATTCATTATATAAAGGAAAATGTGACTTAAAGAACAAGATTTATGTATATTGTGATATAAAATTAATTTCCCTTTTACACAAAAGTGCAATTTTATAAATATATTATATTTAGAAAAATTATACATGATTATAGAAATAAGAAAATATTTTTTTACCTTAGTATTATACAATCATGTTTATATGTGTATAAAAATGTATACAAAATTTATTATAATTTTATGTATATTTACATAAAAATGAACATGTGACATTATTTTGTAAAAGTGTTAATCATTTGACTAATTGTATATTAAAATTACATTTGTTACAATTATTATTATTGATGTTGCCACTGTTCTGTTATAACAGTTTATTTATTCATGCACATTGTATATAAACATTATATTCAATAAAACTTTTTAACATTATTTTTAAACCTCTACTTAATTTGATTTATTTAAGAATAATATTATGATTAATGATTAATGAAATTAATGTTAAGTTATGATTAAAATTAATGATTAATTTTTATTGTTAAGAAATACTTTGATTATTATTTTCTTTTTTTTTATTAATGAAACTTCAATCTTTTTATTTAAAAAGATTCTTATTAAATTGTAAATTCAAATTATAAGCTGCAACTAGAAAATAAGAAAATTTGAAATTTTAGTTTGCTGATAGTCACCATAGCAACAGTTAGAATGACTATAAAAACATAGCACATGTTAAAAGTATACTCAAACAAATGACATTTTTATGAATGTTAAAGATCATTAAATAAACAACAATGAGTACATTTATTCAGAATATGCAAATTAAAGATGGAGAATATACTAAGATAATTTATACAATGGTAAAATTCAATTTGATTATTTTCTATACATTACCAAGTTTATTACCAAGTTAAAAAATTATTTTTAGATAAAAGAACAACGATACGCCGAAACTATACAAGTATTGCAAATACTTTTAGATTCTTATTCTACAGTGCGTACATTTTTTATGTGATGCTTTAATTTATTCTAAATTATCTAAAAATAATCATTGAAATTTGTTTTTCCTCTAATAGTCGCAACCATGTTTATCTTTATTGGCATACTGTTATTACTATACACAAGACTTTCTTGCTGCTGCTAATTGTTATGAAAAATTAGTTCAATTATGCCCTGATGAGCCTGTATATAGACTTTATCATGCACAAGCTTTGCATCAAGCCTGTTTATTTCAAGAGGCTTGGTCTGTTTGTGCAAGCATTGTAAATAATCCTAATCTGGAAGCAAAAGTGAAAAAACTTCAAGCTGCCATCAAATATGGACAGGAAGATACTGTTGCTGCAAAGAGTTACGTAGATCAATGTCCATCAGATGATATTGATACTGAAATAAATTTTGGATGTTTATTGTATCAAGTAAGCAAAAAAAAAAGTAAATTTTAAAATAATATAAATTTTTTTATGCAATATTGTATGTTATAATTTTTGTAGGAGGGGGAATATGAACAAGCTTTAAAGAAATTCACTAATGCACTGCAAGTTGCAGGTTTTCGACCTCATTTGTCTTATAATGTAGCATTGTGTTATTACAAATTAAAAGAATATGCAGCTTCTTTAAAGCATATTGGTATAGTAAAATAAAATTTTATGTGTATAAATTATACATTAAAGTATAACATAAACATTTTTTAGCTGATATAATTGAACAAGGAATAAGAGAGCATCCTGAATTGAGTGTTGGAATGACAACAGAAGGAATAGAAGTTAGGAGTGTTGGGAATACATTGACATTGCATGAAACAGCTCTTACAGAGGCTTTTAATTTGAAAGCTGCTATTGAGTATCAATTAAAAAATTGTAATAAATGCTTCTTTTTCATTATTTATTTAAAGTGGAAATGAACATAGTTTTTTTTTCAAATACTAGATGAAGCAGCAAGAGAAGCATTGACAGATATGCCTCCAAGATCAGAAGAAGAATTAGATGCAGTAACTTTACATAACCAAGCTTTAATTAATATGGATTTAAAACCAAATGAAGGGTTTGAAAAGCTACAATTTTTATTGCAACAAAATCCATTTCCTCCAGAAACTTTTGCCAATATTTTATTACTGTATTGCAAATATCAATATTATGATTTGGCTGCTGATTTGCTTGCTGAAAATGTTCATTTAACTTATAAATATTTAAGTCCAGTAAGTAAGATACTATTCTCAATAAGAGATAGTAGTCAGTAACATAGTTGTACAAATATTTGTAATATTTAATTTTTAAATCTATATGTCATTTACAATTTAATTTCAATCCGAATGTCTAACTCTAGAATGCTTGCACTTTTTTGAACGTTTTTTATTCTCACAACTAGACACACTACTATCGGAGTCACTGTCACTTGAACTGCTATTATGTTTTTTCTTTTTACGTTTCTGATCTTTTGACTTCTTTCTTTTCTTTCTACTTTTTTCATCAGAGGAGTCACTATCTTCACTATCTAATTTTTCTTGTTTTGATAATTTGGCTTTTTTTCTTTTCTTTTTACTCTTTTCATCAGAAGAATCACTACTTTCACTATCTGAATCTTCTTGTTTCGAGGACTTGCTCTTTTTTCTTTTTTTAGATTTTTTCAATTTGTGTTTTTTTTCTTTGGTTTTGCCTTCACTTGGGATTTCCACTACTCGTGGTCTTGTACCAAAAATAGGTGTATCATCTTCAGGTATAAGTTCATACTTTTTACCATCTGGTGTTGTAAAACAATCTTTAGCAAGATGACCAGGTGTTTTACATTTTGAACATGTTGTTTTATAAACTGCATCAAGAACAATAGCTTTTCTTGGTTCCTTAGGATTAAATTGTTTTTTCTTTTGTTCATCTAATTGTAATTGTACACCATTAGGATCAAGATCTTTACCATTTCCTTGATTTACATGTTTCATAGATAAAGCAATTTTGCCATCATCAGCAATTGAAATAACTTTACACCAAACTCGCTCACCTCTTTCCAACACTTCAGTTGCATCATTAACAGGTGCTGAACTAATCTAAAAATAAAAATAATTATAAAATTTTTTTATCGAATTAGTTTAGTGTTTAATATCCAATAGCCGTTCAATTATTACCTGTGATCGATGAACTAAACCTTGGTCTCTACACTCTGGTATTCTAACGAAAGCACCATAATTTTGCACAGAAGCTATTTCTCCACGAAATATCTGATTAACTGTACAATTAGCCATTATTATTAACTTGATTAAACTAACTCATGTATCATTAAATTATAAATTAATACAAGAAAAACTTTCAACATTGTTTAAAATATAAACAATTATCGGTTCCGGCGGCTACTTATCAATCAACATTGTAAAGAGAGGTTATGTTTAGTTCAGAGCTCACTGCTCAGTCACAGTAACCGCAAAGTCCAGGGTCGTACCAATCGATTGAAATTTACATGTCTATAGAAGGGGCCATGCTGGATGCTTTCCAGTTTCCAATTTTAGTAATATTTAGTGTAATATTAAAATACGATTTTTTATTATATTTGCAGTATTTATATGACTATCTAGACGCTCTGATCACCCAGCAAACTTCACCAGAAGAGGCATATCGAAAATTTGATGATCTTGCCAATAAGCATACGGAAATACTCAGAAAAGCTACGAAGCAGGTCCAAGAAGCAAGGCTGAATCATGATGAAAACGCTGTAAAGAAAGCTGTAAATGACTACGAGGATGCATTGGAGCGCTATGTGCCGGTGCTAATGGCTCAAGCAAAAATTTTCTGGGATTTGGGAAATTACACGCAAGTTGAAAAAATTTTCAAAAAAAGCGTAGAGTTTTGTAATGAACATGAAATTTGGAAATTAAATGTTGCGCATACAGTATTTATGCAAGAAAACAAATTTAAAGATGCCGTTGGCTTTTACGAGCCAATCGTAAAGAAAAAATACGACAACGTAAAAAACATCAAATTTGAATGAATTTTAATTTATTCAATCAAAGTCATGATTTAAATATTGTTTATAATTTTCAGATTTTAGATGTCAGTGCCATAGTCTTAGCGAATTTATGCGTAAGTTATATAATGACTACGCAAAATAGTGAAGCTGAACAATTAATGAAAAAGATCGAAAAAGAAGAAGAAACCGTTTCTTTTGAAGAACAGGATAAGAAATTATTTCATCTTTGCATTGTTAATTTGGTAATAGGTACCCTTTATTGTGCAAAGGGTAATTATGAGTTCGGTATTTCGAGAGTGATGAAAAGTTTAGAGCCTTATAACAAAAAACTCGGCACCGATACCTGGTATTATGCAAAAAGGTGTTTCTTATCGCTTTTTGAGCAATTGGCAAAACAATTAGTTGTCTTGAAAGATAATACGCTGCAAGATTGCATTCAATTTTTCGAACATTGTGAAGGTAAAAATTTAACGGAATCATTAAATACATTTTATATCAAAATAGTTAGAATGATTTATATATTTCTTTAATAGTGTATGGACGAGATATCCCAACAGTATTGGAGCCCTTATTTGATTTACAAGAAATGTCACCTATGCCTAAGGCAAAAGAAACTGTCACTTACGAAGCGAGATATTTAAAAGCCCTATTTTTAAAATATCAAATGTCGTAATAACATTTTATTATTAATGATAATTATTTAATTGACTGTTTGTACATATTTGAAAAATAAAACAATAATCAGTAGTTATATTATGACTTTTTAATGCTAATCAATTTTCGTAATTAATTATTTTTATAACTTAAATAATATAATATAAGCTATAAGTAAATGAATTATAATTATATAAAACTTTAATGAAATTGAGTATACTATATATATCACTATACCAACAGTTTAAACAATTTTCAATCAGATTTAGGGCTTTTTCATAATGCGGTACGGCTCTGATGGCCCTACACAAAATTACGAATTTTCGTTCAGTTAGCGCAGATATAGAGAGCGCAGCGCAAGTCCACCGTGACGTCATGGAAGGTACCGATGGTGGGGATGGCACCGATTGCCAATTGGCTCAAACTCAACAGCGTGTATGTACCTACCTTGTTTTCTTGTATCATCGTATCATGCTGATCTGATCTTTTTGTTTTGTATCATATACCAATAAAGATGGTGGTCGACACAGAATTACAAGAGGCCAAAGCGGCTGTTTTACAGCTGATGAACGAGAAAGACAAGATTGAAGCAGATTTGCAGGCAGCAAAAAATGTTTTGGACGTCGTAAGTATCATTTTACGATAAAATTACGAACATTCGCCGTGGCAAAAGTCCAGATTGGACTGTCAATACTTTCAAGCAATGATCTGTCACTTTTTGAAACATTTTAATAATGTCCCTTATAAGTGATTAAATTTTTTTGGATTTTAGAATCGTGTGGGCATGACAGATGAGTTGGTGGATTCAAATGGTTTCCCAAGAAATGACGTTGACGTTTATCAAGTTAGACACGCTCGTCATAAAATCATATGTATGTTTTACAAGACCTAATTTTAGGTGCTATTTAGGTGCAATATGCAATAAAAAAGGCTTGATAAATTATTATGTTATGTAAAATTGTAGGTTTGCAAAATGACCATAAAGCCCTTATGCTAAGGATTGAAGCGGGTTTACATAAGATTCATAAATTTGCTGGGACTGGACCACAAGAATTGCCATCAACATCTAATAATAACATGCAAGAGGTCTTTTTACAAGAACCATTTTTGCGAGTCAACTTGGTTTCTCCTGGCTCTCCAGCAGAATTAGCTGTAAGAAACAGATTTTTGAATGTTTTAGAAAAGTTTGATATATAAAATAAAAACTATAAAATGAATCTTTTCGATATCAAATCTTTTGTTTAGGGTATACAAGTAGAAGACCTTATTCTTCAATTTGGATCAATCACAAATAGTAATTTTAAGACTTTAAAAGATATTGGAACTTTAGTAGAAAATAGCCGGTACAAAGATGTTGCTGTAAAAATAAAACGAGGATCAAATACTTTTGCACTGAATCTAATCCCTCGACCTTGGAGTGGAAAGGGTCTTCTTGGATGCAACGTCCTGCCCTTGGAAACTGTGGAAAGATAGAGAATATAACACTTTATATAGAGCATTAAGATGTTCACGTTTGTCTGTAAGTCTTTATCTAACAAGAATAAATTATTATTTTTAAAGAATGTAAGTGTTTAACTTTTTTTCCTTAATCATAATCTCATTTTTATTTGATCTTAAACAAGATACAGTATTTAGATTAATGAAACATTAGAAACTTAATCCAAGATGTAAATTAATATCATGCATTTTTTCTAATTAAATATAAGACTGGAGGCTATAAAATAAGCACATTCCATTTCAGTATGTCAGTCATCTCAGGAACTGCTTGAAAATGTATCTCTCATTATTTGTAAGTGAATTAAAAATTGAAGTCTCTTTTCAAAATAATTAACATAATTGCTGATACAATAATTGAAATAATAAATGTTTGTCAAAAAACACTATTTTTAATTTTTAATTTGCTTTTTTAATTTCAATTTTGTGTTTTATTATAATAATAAAATGAAAAATCTCTAATTAACTAATTAATTATATTAATATGAACCTTTGCATTTATATCATTAATATAATATTTTAGATTCTATGTGCATCACTTTCCATTTTCTCTTGTGAGGCTGCAACTCTTGATTATTCAAATATTACACCATGGTCGATTGTATATGCAGTTTATCCTATATATGATACTCAACCTTGGGTAGAAATTTGGCCAAATGAAAGATCTCTTAATACTCCTCATACAGTAACTGTTGATTCAAATGATAAAAAAAGCAATGATGTAGATGTACGTAAAGAAATATCAAATAAACATGATTCTGGACAAGAAAGTCACTCAAACAACAGAGAAAATCAGAATCAGTATCTAAATTCTAATCAAAAAGCTCAATCACAATCTCATTTATGGTCTCTTCATTACGTAAGTTTGTTATTTCAGATAAATAAACAAAGGAGTTTTTTTATATACAGTATACCAATAGATTGCTATTTTTTTTTACAGAAAAATTGGCCACAAATCTCTGATAAACAGGAACACAAATAAATTAATAATTTTTTCAAATATTATAATAGTGCATTAAGTATTAAAATTAGTTTAACATTTGAAAAGTTTATACCTTTTATATTAATTAGGAACTGTAGTTTTGCAGTATGTAAAATTTAATAAAAATAAGTTAAAAAATGTATTAGTTTCCTCTGACAACTCTGACAATTTGTAATTTCCCGTTTATTACGTAAGTCAAGATATTGCTTTAGTAGGTGTAACAACACTAGCGCTAAAAATTATATATTAACGTTTCCATAAGGTGAGTAAAGTTGAAGACGTATTCGTAGAGTGATTAGGCACACCTACAGGTAGAATTTTTGTATGGCATTATTGTTTCTAAACTATAAAAAAAAATGAAAAAAAAAAAAATCCCTTTTCAAAACTCCTGTGCTTCCAATATATTTTACTGCCCTACCCTACCTACGTTTACAACTTTCGCCGCCTTACGGGAATTGAACATAGTTTTTGGAGCTAGTGCTGTTACATAGTTACATTTACCCCTGCCAAGATATGAATATAGAGCGCGCTGATTTAGTCTGCTACATAAATGGCACTGCACTGGTTACTAGTTGTAAGGGGCTGAGATTATATTATGGCAAATTTGTACAGAAGGTACATGAGGTTATTGGATAAATGGCCAATCGATAAATCTAAACCGCAGTAAGTATATAATTTATAAAAGTGCTTAAGTAATTCAATATGTTTTTGTAATACTTTTGTGTACTTTTATAACGCATCTTTATAGGTTAGTAACCCGTGGGTTTGATGCGTGTATTCGAACAGTATAGTACTTATAATGGCATCAAAATAATTCGTATTTTTTATATTCGAAGACAGTTGTATGTTCTTGAATAACCTATAGTTTTTTTATATCTTCAGTTTGAAATAGTATAGTATTTAATTTTTCTAAGATTCTTGATACCGTAAGCTGATGAAGTGCCGTGTTAACGCGCTAAATTTAAAGAGTCCATTTAAAATAGTATTTTTACATATAAAAGTTGTTTAAAACAATATTATGCACTAATTCATTTACTATTAAAAATTATTATTGTATTTTTGCAGGAATTTTGGAAGACACCTTCGTGAACAAATTAAAATTGCATTCGTGAAAGGTGAAAATACTAAATTAGAAGATAAAAAGAAATGTGAAGAGCATCTGGAAATCTTAGAAAGAATATCATCAGATTATTACAATAAAAAATATCCACATGAGTTTACGAAAACTTCAACTGGTTTGACACTAGAGCAGAGTAAAACAGCACTTACTCAGGAATTTATAGAATTTATAGCATCAAAGAATGTGTCATGGTATACTAAATTAAAGCAAAAAATAACAAGTACTCAGTCAAATGAGCCTAATGTAAAGGAGGAAGGTGAAGAAAAAGTAAAAAAAGTGTAAATATTACACATACAATTTATTTAGTTATTAATAGAACAGCAATGCATTCAAAGACTCTTAAAGTTTTAAAAATATTAAGTAGATCATATACTACACAAACTGTTAGTCGCATCAGTAATGAAAATAATGTACAGCTTTGTAAAGCATCCCATATTCCAGTAATGATAAAAGAAACTTTACAATATTTAAATCTTAGCCCTGGAGACACCATAATAGATATGACATTTGGAGCAGGTGGTCACTCGCGACACATTTTAGAAACTGTACCAGGAGTAAAAATATTTGCTCTTGATAGGGATATGGTAGCTATGAAGTTCGCTGAAGAATTAGCAGAAAAGTATCCAGGGCAAGTAATACCTTTACTTGGTAGATTTTCAGAGCTTCCACAGTTATTAAAAAATCACAAGGTAAGAGAAAACAATATTGACGGCATGCTATTTGATTTTGGCTGTTCATCAATGCAATTTGATACACCAGAGAGAGGTTTTATGATATCAAAGAATGGGCCATTAGATATGCGAATGGATGGCTTTAGGTATCCTGATGAACCAACAGCAGCAGATGTTCTTGCAAGAGCTGATGAAAAGGATTTATATCATATAATAAAGTACTATGGTGAAGAAAAAAGAGCAAAAAAAATTGCAAGAGCAATTATCGAAGCAAGATATAGTTTTAGAAATTTAAAAACAACTCAAGAGTTAGCAAAATTAATTGAATCTTTGTTTCCTGATGAAACACATATTGATCAGTTAGGGAGGTTTCAACATTCTGCTACAAAAACCTTTCAAGCATTACGAATTTTTGTCAATAATGAATTAAATGAAATTAATTATGGTATAGTACTTGCACATAAATTATTAAAAATCAATGGACGTGTTATTACAATTTCTTTTCACTCCCTAGAGGATACCATAGTAAAAAGACATCTTTCTGGAAATGTTACAGACAGTGTAGCTAATCAATTACCATTGAGATACGCAAATTATGGAAAAGTTTGGGAATGTAAAGAGGATATTTTAGAATTAACACAATCACCATGGGTAATGTTACATAAACATATTTTAAATCCTACAGATGAAGAAGTTTTTTATAATCCCAGAGCGAGGTCAGCGAAATTTCGAGCAATAGCAAAAATTAAATAACGTTTTTTCCAACAATAAACAACATAGAATTTCGAAATGTAATATTTAATTATGTTTTAACAATACATGAAATACAAAATTTATATAAACTATGAAATTACACGATAAAATTATTTATATTGTACAAAAATGATGTAACAAAAAAATGCTTATGTAAATACAATATTTAGTATTTTTAACAATGATTCATTTCCTTAGAACAATCCTTCAATCTCGTCCGTCTCACTATTCCAGTCCATATCGTAAATACTTGGCCTTGTTGGTAGGCCAGGCATCATCATGATCTACAAATGAGAAAAATATATAATGAGTGAGTATTTTAATTTTGCAACCTATTTTCAATTAAATTTGTATTTCTACTCACTTCTCCAACCATCGGTACGACGAATCCAGCGCCTACCGATACAAAAATATCAGAAATGTCTAATTTGAATCCTGTGGGTGCGCCTTTGATGTTAGCATCTCCGGTCAAAGAGTTTGACGTCTTTGCCATGCAAAGTGGAAGTTTGTTGTAACCCAATCTATTGTATTCTTGGATTTTCGTTTTTACCTGAAATACAAGAACATTAGTATTAATTTTGCAAAACTAAACTATTATATCGTTTTCACTATATTCTTATACACAATATTAAAATATTATTTTCGTAAGGATTTACTTATAACATACCTTATCAGCTAATACGACTTCCCCAGCGCCGTACATTTCTCGGGCGATAGTGTTGATCTTCTCTTCGATGCTCAGATCTAGATCGTACAGGAACTTGAAATTGCTGGGTTTGGAGGTGGCGGCGATAACCGCGTCGGCAAGTTCCAGGGCTCCCTTACCACCGTCAGCCCAGTGCGTGCACACAACAGCATCGGTCGCGCCGTTCGATAGGGCAGCTTCCTTCACAATCTGCAGTTCCGCCGGCGTATCGCTCCTATAAAAAACAAGAAAAATTAGTTTACAATTCGTAAAACAAGATCGTTTAATCAAAACTAAATCCTCTGTCTATACATATATAAGCAGAATTTTATTAAAAACCGCAAGTAATATTATATACGTATAATGAATTTAGATGAACAAATTCGTTTAAAACTCACTGGTGAGCATTGATGGCGACGACAACGGGCACGCCGAACTTGACACCGTTGCTGATGTGCTTGATCAGATTAGGCAGACCCTTCTTCACGAGCTCGAGGTTCTCCTCGACGTATTCCCGCTTGAGGGGCGCGCCAGGCGTGACGGCCGGACCACCGCCGTGCATCTTCAGAGCGCGTATCGTCGACACCAGGACAACGGCGTTGGGCACAAGACCCGATTTCCGGCACTTGATGTCGAAGAATTTTTCCATGCCGATGTCGGAGCCGAAACCAGCCTCGGTGACGACAATTCCTTTCGGTCCCACCAGCTTCAGGGCTATCGCGTCGGCGAGAATGGATGAGCAGCCGTGGGCGATGTTGGCGAATGGGCCTGCGTGCACGAGGACTGGTGTACCCTCAACGCTCTGCATCAGCGTCGGCTCTATTGCGTCCTTCAGCAGGACCGCCATGGCGCCAGTCATACCCTAATCGTGTACATATAGACGGTGAGTTTTCATGACTTTTTATTTTTATTTTAGTCGTTGCTTTATTTTTATTCTTTTACGAATGTTTTTATTTTTCTAAGCTCGAAGAAGTGCAAAGAATCTTATTTCAACACGTATTTCAATTGCCTCCCACGAACTATTAAATATATTTGTTTAATACGAAGTGCGCGCCTTATCTTGCCCTCTTCAAGACAGATAACTCCCCTCTCAAAGTAAAACGTGATTTCTGCACGTGCGGTTTTAAAACAACAATGCATAATATTATGTCGGACTTACGAAATCGTCAGCTGTAAGTGGCTCGCCGCGTTTGTTGAAGGCGACAACCATGTTTCCCAGCCTCGTCTTCATGTCTTCAACGCTAGTAGCCAGCGCGAGGATGGCCATGACCTCCGAACCAACAGAGATCTTGAAGGATGACTCGCGGGTCTTGCCCTTTTCCGTGGGGCTTTGGCCAATCGTGATTTTACGCAGGTAACGATCGTTGAGGTCGACGACTGTAAAAAATATTGGATTTTTTCATAAAAAATTCAAAACTTAATCATTACTAAATTAATCAAATATTATTATTTTTTTACTTTATATTATTATAGTATATAAATTACGCCTCTTACCTCTAGTGAACGGAATGTTATGCGGATCGATGTCCAATCTCGCGAATTTGCTCTGCTCCTCCTCGGTGAAGGTGTTGGGATCGGTTTTGTCGATACCAAGTCTGGCCAATCGCCTCAGCTGAATTTTGGAGAACTTCCTCGCACCCTTGACCGTGGGCACGAGCCTGTCGAAGAGAGCTTTGTCGGTCTGCGTCTCCTCGTGGAAGTAGCGCGCGTCGATTTGCGCGGCCAACAGGTTGTTCGCCACCGTGACAGCGTGAATGTCGCCGGTGAGGTGAAGGTTGAACTCCTCCATAGGTATCACCTGAGCATAACCACCGCCAGCAGCGCCGCCCTTGACTCCGAAGGTCGGCCCCTGGCTGGGTTGCCTCAGCGTGCCGAACGAGTTGGTCTTCCTGTGCGCGGTGAGCGCCTGGATGAGACCGAGGGACGTGGTGCTCTTGCCCTCGCCTAGGGGTGTGGGTGTGATGCCTGCGACGACGACGTACTTGCCGTCCTGCTGGTGCGCCAGCCGCTTGATCACGCTCAGGCCGATCTTCGCTTTCTTGCTACCGTACGGGCTGAGCTCGTTTGGCAGTACGCCAATCTCGTCGGCCAGCTGGGTGATGGGCTTGGGCTCGTGCGCCCGAGAGATGGCGATGTCACTTGGTACAGGACGCTCGATCTTCAGAGCGAGCGGTCGCACCCGCCACTCGTTGCTGATGAGGCGCTCAGCGGCGCGCTGCGCCGAGATCACGGTGTTCTTCATCAGCATGGCTACGGTCATGGGGCCGACGCCGCCCGGCACCGGGGTTATGTGAGAGGCGTTCTCCGCCGCCTCCTGGTAAGCGACGTCGCCGACAAGACGCTGACCGGACTTCTTCGTTGGGTCTGCGGAAAATTCGTGTTTTATAATATTTTTCATTTACAGTTTGTCCTTTAGGATATCTTATGTTTATATGAACCTCAAAATCACAATTTTCATATGATTTTTCGGCGCTCGTATGGTATAAAATACGGTTCGATGCGGGTGCACAGAAGTAGATTACTTAATTTACCTCATAAATGACGTTTTTCGCCGGAGCAAATCGAGAAGTATATTATGTGTCGAAAAGTACTAAAAAATTATATAAACTGTAACTGAGTGTCATTGTTTTATTCGTCGTATAAATTTTATTAAGTGAGCATCAAAAACACTTTGAGATGATGTCCCGAACTCGTCCCGTTATCTATGTTTTCTTTGAAAGACCTTTGGGGTCATATAGTAAGTAGTTTTGTATTTTTCCATGAGAGATAGATTACGTACACTGTATCCCGCCTAAATTATTCAGTGTACGAACAACGCAAGTATTATGTATAGTGCTCTTGCACGAATGGAGGAATAGAGATCGAATAACGTCTGACAGCCAATCACAAGGCAGTTTTAAGAAGACGTACTTATTCCTTCTTATTCCTTCAAAAAGGAACACGTCTTTTTAAAGCTCGCTTGTGATTGACTTTTCATACATATTACTCAATATTTCATAATTTATAATTATTTGACGAAAATATATAATATCAAGAAACAGAATATTTCTTACCGTTTAAGAACAAAATAAATTGTTATTTAATTAATATTTTTTAAGAAATAATTTTAGTACTTGCGATATATGTGTATTTCCGTTAGTTATATAAAAGATTTGAGAAACGAAGTAAGTTATACTAATAATTGAGCTTTAAATCTAATAATAAGCTCGCATGGTTGTTACTTTCATTTGTTAATGTCGGTCAACATCTACGACTTAATATAATATTTATTTTTAAATTATGTATTATTTTTCTCGACTTCGGTATAATATTTTTTACTATCAATAAAATCACCACTTTACAAAGCACAAGTATTTTTAAACATTCAATAAATACTACAATTTTTATACCATCTCTTTATAGCAAGAATGTGTGACATATAACATACCTCCAACTTCTCCAACGTCAGCCTCTTGGAAAGTTTAACTTCGAACTGAGCTAATGAGCCGAGTCCGAAACGGAAACGGCAGTACACGACTCACTTTAACGGCAAAACACTGATAACGTGTTCGAAGAAGAATGTAAGAGGATCGAGCGAAACGAAATGAGCGGCGAACCGAATGATATCTGTAATTTTTCTTCGAGGCTACCACACGCGACTTGAAATGTCGTAACTTAGCCATAGGCGATAAGTTTTTTGCCCCCTTCACTAAGATAATACTGAGTTCGTTCCGAGATTGAACGAAGTTAAAATTAATGCATATAAATATAGCGTCTCTTCAAATGGAAAATTTTCTTTTGGCTATTCTGTACTTATGGTCAAATGACTAATTACGGAAGACAGCACATCGATAAGTGATTCGATAACGTTAGACAATGAAATTTCTATGACGTCATAAAAACGTCAACATAACAACTAATTTTACATTTCTGTGTTAATTTCTTTTTATTCAAAATATATCGTTTCTCGAAATAACTATTGAATGCAAAAACATTTTTTATTTAAATCGTTTGATTATATGGATTATGCAACGCGCTAAGTATATCGTATTTTAATATTATTTAATAAGCATAGAATGTATCTTGTCCGCTACAGATTAATAAACAAATAATTTAATAAATATTGAATGTATCAGTAGTTGAAATTGTAAATTAATTAATTAATTTTACAGTCGTGAAATATTTTCGTACCTTTTATGCATATTTGATTTAACATATCATATACAAAAGTAGATTACCTGTAAAATCAATAATGTAGTTAAATCGCAAGAATGTTAAGTTACCTGAAATAGCGTTGATACCGCAATCTATAACAACCGCGCCGGGCTTAATCCATGATCCTTTCACCATTTCTGGTTGACCAATTCCAACAACAACAATATCTGCTTTCGAGACCTGAGCACATAATAAAAATTGTATTAATTGCGTGCTATTTTTAACATTTCAAACTTTTGATTAACTATAATTAACTTACAATGCTGGGTATATCCTTTGTTCTTGAGTGGCACACTGTAACTGTGGCATTTTCCCATTTTAATAGTTCAGCAACGGGTGTACCAACAATTTTACTTCTGCCAAGAACTACGGCTTGAGCTCCGGCGATTTTGACTCCACTCCTGAAAAATAATTTAACTTTTTAAAATGATTTCTATTGAAATTCTTCTTAGTAAAGCTTTAAATTGAATAGATTTTTTGTTTGTTTCAAGCATGTTTTCGTTATCATGAATTTTGATTAATACGCACCTTTTTATGAGTTCAATGCATCCATGTGGAGTACAGGGCACAAATCCAGACAGGTCGCCGATAGCGACTCGGCCCTCGTTGATCGTATTTAATCTAAAGATTTACGATAAAATTAAAATTACGATAACTCATGTAATGGTGCATTCGTTATCTATTATTTATTGTAAAAAAGTATTTTATTTACGGGAGTTACATGTATCGGGATAAGTTAAGGGTGAAATTTTCGAAAATTTCCGTACCACTTTCGCCGGAAGAGTTATTAATTTCATAATTTACGCTCTTCGCATTTACGTCATTGTAAATAATCTCATTCCATCACTTATCGATTGTCATGTCAAAGGGCATCGACTGTTTATTATATAAAACTATAAGTTATCACTTTTATGCAATGGTTTAATAACAGTTGAAAACTATTCTATCGTTTAATTTACATGTTTAGTGATTATTTTCAAGTACATCTTCTAAAAATAGATTAACAGAGAAAAATGAAATTTTTGTATAATTTGTATTATTATCAAAATTAAAAATTACTCTTTATATATTTTTTCGTCAACTTTTGAAACTTTAAAATAGAATTATTCTCATCCTAAAAATAGCTAAAGATTCTATGAGTTACAACCAACGACCAACAGAACGAGACATTTTTCTCACATACGAACGATTCTACAATTAAAAACGAAGTCCGCGGATTTTCTTACCCGTCGACGTCCTTGTCAGGCGACACGGCATCGGTTATGAGATGCGAATTGATATCGTTGACGCTGTCCAAGGGCATCTGGACGATGATGCCGTGTGTGTCGGGATCATTGTTCAGCTTGTTAAGTTTGACAAGGAGTTCATGCTCGGTAGTCGTGTTCGGTAGCTGTACGTGCTCGGCACGGATGCCGATCTCCGTTGCGGCCTTGATCTTCATACGGATGTAAACGTTGGAGTCCTCGCGGCCGCCCACCTGCACGATTGCCAGGCCAGGTGCGAAGCCCGGCAGCTTCTGCTGCATTGCCAGAACATCTTTTGCCAGTGACTCGCGAATTTCTCTGCGAGGAAAACATAGTATTAAATTATGTATAGGTTTATGTTGCTAGTAAAGCGAACTTTTTTTGTTGGGTTTGTAATAGTATGAGGGGTATAAAAATGATAATAAAATTATGAAATGTTTTTCAATTATCAAATTATCTTATATAAATGTTTAACTGTGAAATAGATTTCGTTTAAGATTATGAATTGCAAGGTCGATTATTGATCGATTCTGAATCAAAAAGTATTAAAAAGCTTGTTGATTTTAAAAAGAAAATTCTTATTTATGCAATAAAAATGTCATATCGTGAAGAAATTATTATTATTTAAAAGCTGTATAAATCTTCAATTTGCATTTCTATAGTTGGATACTTTCTTACATGAAAATTTCCTTGTTATTGGTACTTAAGTGAAATCTTGTTTACTTTCTTTATCTCCAGATAATTGGCTATAGTCAACAAGTTTGGAAAATAATTGTGTAACCGAAGTGTTTCATGCGAGTCACGATAAATGTTGCAATCATCATACGACTAAATTATTATACTAATATAAATATTCATTAAAAATATTTAATAATATTGTTTTAAAAAAAATTATCAGCTTATTGCTAATAGTAACTAAATTAACGTCGAGTAAAATTTCGTAAATTTTAATAACTAAGGCATAAATACATAAAATTGAAATTCATTCAACTGAAAATCCAAATGTTTTTAAAATTTTCATACAAAAGATATTGATCGTTTATATAAAACTTAAAACGCATATGAGCGTTCGATCATGCACAAGCAAGTGTAATTGAAGAGGAAAAAAAATCCCCCAGCCCGTCGATGCACCTTGTTTACACCGGTATGTTAATTGCATAGTGTCGAGTACGCGGTGACCTTGCTCCGATCTACCAGGTGTCTGCTAAACACTCGTCCCCTACCTATACCCCATGAAGCGAATCAATAGCCCGTGCCACCATATACCGTTCGAATCCCGTACATTACATGCGGTATATCTGCTGAAACCCTATATAACATAAAATACTAACTTGGACACTGCCGTGCCGGATAGCACGACGCCGCGTGTCTGCTCTATCGGCGCCATGCCTCGCCTCAGGAATCTGCAACAGCAATCAGGTAATACTACGGTGGCCGTGGAATCGGCGGGCACAGATAAACGGTCGGCGGCGTGCGCAAGTACAAGAGCCACCAGCAGCGCGAGCCGAGACTTAGTGAGACGACAAGCCGATCGTTCGCCCCGACTGATGTTCTCGCGGCGGATAATTTTTCGGGGTGAACGAAACGCACCGAGTTTTCGGATCAACTAACGCACATATACACAGCCGCGTAGTTGTTGGCAGTCGAGTGAGTGACGCGGTGGCGGGAGCGGGGTTCTGGAGCAGGTTTACTATAGCGCCACGCCGGTTATGTTCGCAGGCCCGCGAGAAATATGGCAAGACAGCAGCGTGTCTCTTTTATCGCAGAAGAGAGTATGCGTGTAGGCACGCACATATACAGGGGGAATGTATGCGTGAGTATAGAACGCGTGCTACCGGCTTTCCCCCACTTCGCACTCGTTCATCTCGCGTGGCTCGCGCAACCAGTGGTTCTCAATTTAAAAAAAGAACGCGGAACAACGTTCTAACGTTGATTCTTATTTGAGTATTTGAGCTGTCGCTGTGGTTTTGGAGCGTTTTAGGTGTCGCTTCGTTAGCTCTGATTTATGAGAGCGCGATGCTGGTGGAAGATTTAGAATTGTGAACGAAATTTAAATCGATTTGGAAATGTTCAATTAAGTTGGCGGTATTGTGTAGAAATTTTTTAATATAGACTTGTTAATAATTATGAAGGGAGTTAGTATTTTGCTAAACTACTAAATTTTCAGATGGATGTTTTTTGAAAAAATTAAAAATTTTCAAAATATTTTTGAAACGCGATATTGTTAATTACGAAAGAGTGTTGTTAGGAAGATAAAGCACTATAAGTGCAAAATATTTTCGATAAAGCGTGGGTATGCCATAATTTAATATAGATCACACAATTCAAATTCATAGAAATGCCATTTATTAGAAAAGGAAGTTCCGAAAATCATGAAACATTCACTCAATTATGATTTTTAGAGTGTTTGTAGTAGTTAGTATTTTTGGTAACTAAATTTTCGAGATTTCATATTCATCTACGCAATATTTTTCAGGTATTTTTACGATGTAAACTACCTGAAAAAATTGTATATCAGAAGACATTCTAACCTGGCTACTTGCATTTTCTGAAAAAAATAACTAGGTTAAAAATTTTGGAGTATAACAAAATACCTCCTCCCCCATTGGAAATAAAAAATGGTATTGTATAAAGGTGATTTATTTTAAACTATAAAATAATAAAAGAAAATAATTATTTATTAAATAATAAAAAATATTGTTAAAATTTTTATGGCAGCAGAAAATTTTATGTGCGCTCTATAAAAATGAATATGTGAAAAGTCGTGTACTATGGTAAGTGAAAAAATTGACTAATTCTTTAGTCAATACTCACTTATGACGCATAGTGAAGATTTAATTCCACTGCTTCAATACGTGAATATTCACTAAATAATTAGTCAATTTTTTCACTTATTTGTTCTATAGTGAACGACTTTCCATATGTTCATGTTTAGAGAGTAACTTTTTATGTTTATTTTATTTTATCTGTAACAAATATCAAAAGGTCAAAATATCCTTTTCTTAAATACAAGAAAACTTTGAAAAAGGCACTAGATATAAAAACATTTAATTTATTTTTATTTTAAATATTCGATATCAATATAAGTAAAAAAAAACTTTGTTACTGATTTTTCACCAATCTCATCATCTCCACCACCACGACAATAAAGTTGAACCGTAAATATTTTATAACAAAAAATAATGCATGCTTACGCCCAAGCGATTCCCTCACACTGTCGTATACTATCGAAAAAAGTAGACAAATTGAAATTATATTCTAGGTCGATGATAAATCGTTAATCTTACTTAAAAACTCGCAGTAGTTTTGTCATGCGAACGATCCCTGCCGCAAATCCGCGGAAAACTAATCGTCCGTAGCTGCACTTACGTATGCACTTCGCATTCGCACCAACGTGGGGGAGAATAATACATATGGTGGCTTAAAAGTACGTAATCTATTTATCATGATGCGCTACATGTTGTGTAACTTTGCCGGCGATAAACTTTGACCCATGCAAAACCATTTCTATCGTGCACTAATTGCATCCCGGCTTCTGCTTATCCCTGTTACGTTAGCTCTGTAAACGTACAAGATTATAATAACTTAAGAGTACAGGTATCATTTTTGCACCTTATTACGTATATAATTAATAATATCTTTATCAATGTAATATGCTTTATAAAAAGTTTAATAATATCTATATACATATTTTCGTTAATAGAGTTTGATATTTCGTCTGTATTCTAGTCCGTTCCAAAATATCGTTCATTAAAACGTAGATCATTCTACCTAAATTTATCGCAAGTCTGACCTGCAATTAAATTTCAAATATCTGTTTAATTTAAAGCTATAAGTCATTCATAAATTATCATAATTACATAGAGAAAATTGGCGGCAATTTATTACATTGGCTTATATTTTTTGCACAATATAGACTATCTAATTGTTCGATAACAAAATAACATCTGATTAGAGCACTTTCACGTTCGTGAAATAGTAAAAATAATTGATTTATCATCCACTAATTATGTTATTTGTTACGAAAATATGGCTTTATTATGTAAGTTAATAGAGCTCAAAGCAATTGATTTATACTCTTCTTCTTAAATTATAAATATAAACTCATGACTATTAAACCAATACGTAATTGCTTCCAGTAATCAAATTCATCAGGGCCTATATATCACCAGAATACAGTCTACATGAAATATGTAATAAAAATTATTTTAACAATAATACGTTTATTTTAAGCCACTTGGCGAAAGACCGATCCACATCGAGCGCTCACGTAGCGGCCGTTGGTCTTTTAGCCGCGGTACCTATACCGACTTCAATTACGTCTTACACGCTCAGGATGGATTTTGGGCGTGCGCGGGGTCGCGCTGCCGCCGAATCGCATGAGGCGGTCGCGCCGCGGTCACGCAGGATTCTCCCGCTCCTCCTCCACCTCCACCTCGGGGGACTAGCCACCGCCACGCTGCTACGGATAGTCCGAATTTCGCTGCGTCCTCGTGGATTTAACGTTAATTAATTTCAAGGCGATCGTACTTTCGAAGAGCCCTTATGCTCTCCCCCTTCGCCCTCGTATTGGGATCACAGAAATCTTGCGCGCGGAAACTGATTATCGTATAGAGTGACGCTTATTGATAAGATGTGAACGAAATAAAAAATGACCGACGTGCTTTTGTGTGTGAGAGAGAGAAAGAATACAATGTTTATTTGTTATATAGTTATTATTCTGTAATTAAAATTAATTTTCTTTTTTAATTTAGCTTTTCTTATACGATATAAATATTGGAAGAATTTTATTCTAATATATAATAAATGTTTCTAAAATTTGTAGATCAATGTCAATTAAGATTTCTCATTTTTATTTGATTGACTTTCCACATTTCCCTAATTTCTTCTACAAACGTAACCAAACTATTGTGAATATATTTGTAAGAACTGAATAAATCATTGACTGATTAATAAAATTTATTGCTATGTTCTGTAACTTCATTTATTTATAGTGATCGATAATTCAACACTTCCTAACAACGTCCATTCACACCTCCGAACTAAACCTGTCTTTTGCAATAGGCAAAATCGCCACGCTCCTCTTCTTTCTCCCCATACATTCTTCTTCCATTCCAATTATCCCATCGCGCACTACCGGACTTCACGTTGTCTTTAAAGGGTCTCGGGAGTTCGACGCCAGTGTCTGCTATATATATGTGTACCTACCGGCCTCTCTCACCCCCCATACCGATTCCAACTTGCACGGATAGTTAAGCTCGAGGGGGAGAAAGGGTAAGTCCGCGGTGTAAGGAGCCACGGATGGCCTTGGGCGGAACGCGCGATCGCCAAGGAGCGCGAGCGAGAAACTCCCGACGACGCCGGCCGCGCAATCGGCTACCTAACCGGAACGCGGGACCGAGATTGAGGCGCCCGCGCGCGCGCGCACGTATATATATATAACGAAATGGCCGGCTAGAACGCGCAAACTTGCACCGCAAATTCCTTATCCAAAACTGTCCCGAGGAACTACTGCTTCTCCGGTTATTCCAATCTCGATAGTTCTTTGCGCGTGGCTGGGTTAAAGAGGGGGCGGAGGGGACTTGTCGAAGTTTGGCGATTGCCGAGAGTACCGCCGAGTTCTCATGGCTCTCGGCGAATTAGCTCGGTATTGCGACGATTCCTTTCGGTTTCTTCTTCCTGGTGCGTTTGGTCGTATAATTAATTCATTTCTATGACAAATCTTATGTATACTTGTTTATATTGAAGCTCGTGTCAGTTTATGTGTACAGATATTAAGAAAACTGGATATTGAATATTTTGTAAGTCTGTCTGTTTGCTTCTTCAAAGAAAAAGTTTTGGAATTTTGGTTTGGAGTTAGCAATATACAATTTTTTTATGTCACGCGTGGTAAGTCTCAAAAATTCGATAAATATCATAAAACTCTGGAAGGAGATTTTACTTTGATGGATTGATAAAAGTATTTAAAAAAATGGAATGATGACACTTTTTTGTTTTCTAAATAATTATTGAAAAGAAAACTGTAAATCATTTTTCATTTGTGTTATGAAACAATTCAATCTATAAAGTGGGGCATGCTTTACACCGAGGGAAATTTATATATGCAGCTAATATGATTTTGTGTGTTAGTACGTGGTTTTTTTATAGGGAATGAAACTTATAAAAGCCTTTTTAGACACCTAGAACATCAAAGTTATATACGAAAATTATAATAGAAAGTGTACATTGTCTGACTTTTCCCTGTACAATATATTACTTAAACTACAATATTTCTCTTTTAACTCAGATCTTTGAGTTATCTATTACATTTTAATTTATTAACAATTTTTTTTAAATTACTCTGAGTAAATTGATTAGCTATCAATGCACAATGAATTATAAAAAAAAATATGAAATTCTGTTATCCACGTCATCACTTAGTTATACCGTAAATAACTGTTCAAGATTAATTGATAGTAATAATTTCCAAACAAAAGTACACCGATGTATATATCGCCTGAAAAGTGATAAATAGATTAGCGTACGCTTTAAAATGGCGTGTTATTCGAATTATGCAAGTCATCGTGGCATGCGGACAACGTAGCTAAGCATCGGGGCCATAAAGCTGGTATTACAACGCTCTCTTTTCCTCTCACCCTCCTCGCTCTCTTGCCTGCCAGCCCTTCATCGAGCATGCTCCATAAACATTTACATTGCATAATTCACGAGCGCTATATATACTCGCTGTTATATTGCGTTAAAGCTTCACTTCTAAATTTCGGCTGTAAAGCGCGCGTACACACCTCTCGACGCTATGCTGTAATCGCCCTGCGGAGGCTGGTTAGGCTCAGGAATTATTTATACACTCGCGCTTGCGCACGCACGCTGAATGTAAATGACCTTTACTGTTGGGACAAGTTTTTGCCGTGTAAATAAGTTAAGGGCTTGTTGTTGATACACCGGCAAGAAATTTAATGCGTTCGAGAACAACTACTATTATCTGAGTTAAGTACTGCAAATGTTATTTATTAAATAATATTTTATTAAATATTATGGCTTGTGCCGTGTGCATACAAACTTATCGCGTAATTACAATCAATGAATATCCTTATATCATCAGAGACAAGGTCTATTTTTGGTCTTATTATTTTACAACATGAAGAATAAGTGGGCAAAAGATAGTATAGATGGAGTGTATTAATTATTATTTTCAACAATAAGAAAGAATAAATTTTGTTAGACTCATTGGGAATCCATGAATCTTTTTACAAAAAACTTTATATTTCTGGTTTACTTAGTTACTTTAATATTTAATTTTGTGAAACATACATTACGTAGAACACAAAACTGTACTCAATGAGACATTAAAAATTTAAATCGTAGTGATTGTATCGCGAGCTATACTATAGTTATTTTCTTGCTGAGTTGTCAGCCTCTTGCCTTACACGATGCTTGAACGTCGACAGAAACTAGCTTCCGCGACAGTATTTATAAAAGACTTTATTGAAAAATAAAAAATAGTAAGTATCAGCTTTCATCTCGAAAAAAAATGCCATGCAATTTTTAATTTTAGATTTTGTCTATGATAATTGTAATAGCAATATTACAATAGCAATATTAGATTGTTTAGCAATATTTTTGATGCAAAAATAAAAAAATTAATTCCTATGTATTCTTATATTGCATAATATGACGTTCATTGAATAAACGTACATAATTTGATGTTGTATATAATGCTAAAAGTGGGCTACACGAGAGCAAGACAACACAATATTTCTACATAATTATTGTCTCGCTCTTGTAAATTCTTGAAAATTTATCTCTTGTATTGGTATTGTCAGTCAATATGAAAAGTATTATTGTCTTGTCTTCAAATTCTCGATCATATTGGAGTTAAGCAGACGGGTGACAGTAAGCGAGTCAATCATTACAAAAAGATCTCACAAAGGTCAATGATTGTCATATTTCGTTGAATTTTTTTTCTAGGTGACGGTAACTAGTTAAAATAATAATTAAATATCGTTAAAAATTTGTTTTCTTCATCTTAACACCTCTACCTTCAATGTATGACATTGCTTATATCATGGTATGTATAAAAATCATTGTAAGAAATTCTTTAAGTTGACGTCAATCGAACTCTCCGAACCTCCTTAAGTCCAAATAGTCTGGGGATGCGAGGTCGTGCGACTGTAGTCGAGTCGATTATTTGAAAGATTCTTGAGCCTTAATAGCCTGCAGACGCAAGGCTCACGCACAAAAGTGAGTTATGTAGACGTCCGACAGTAAGAGAGTGGATTATTAAAAAAGTCTGTGTCTCAACAACAGTTTCACTTTGCGTGGAACTCGTAATCTCCGGCTATTTGGCTTTGAGAATTTTTTAAATAATTGATTCGTTCACAGTCACACGTCTTCGTAACTCCCTTTTTTGCCAGAACCTTGCACCCTCGCACCCCCTCCCACCCGTATTTGAGTTTCAGTCTATTTTAAATGATTCACTGTTAAAAATGTCTTAAAATTTGAGAAACTTTTAAGTTTCAAATTCACTAAATTTTAAGAATAATGTAACTGAACATAATTTAATGTACAAATACATTAGGTTTAATATGA
>UXGD01000953.1:0-42516 GCA_900474315.1 Torymus auratus
GTAAAAATAAGCGAAGACAGTTTAGAATGTGTTATTAAGAACTTTTATGTTAAAGTATTTCTTTAAGTCGAAGTAACAAAGTTATATAACTAAGACAACGAGGCAACTTCCACTTCGACGCGCTAAATTAATAAGCTCATAATTAATAATTTTGTTCTTAAAGTATAAAGTAATAAGAACTGAAGTTTAAACCTGTTGGGAAGATCCAATTTCGACGGAAAAAAAACGTTTTTTTTACTTTTCTATTTATAACATAAGGGAATATAATAATTTATATAATTATAAATAATTATAATTCTCGAAATCTGTAATCAGTCAATGTAAGAAAGGTAACAATAGATTGTAAAAATTTACAATGTCGTAAGACATATTGAAGGGATTATTATAAGACGGATCATAAAATGAATGCATCAGTATTCTGACAGATTAAGCATAGCGTGTCTCGGTACTCAAGTAGCATATCACTATTTAATAACACAGCTGTCTTTGGCCAGATGTACTGTCATCGTGCACTGCTAACATTATCACAGTAATTACGGAATCGTACATTTACCTCATGCTTCAAATTAAAAATATGGTTTCTACGTAGTAAGTATGAGAATCATTTGAAAAAGATATTCATAAAAATACTCCATTTCGATTTGATATCCTTTTTTTGCATTTTTTTTCATTCGCAAACAAACACTAGTCATCTTCATAATATACTCTACGCCCGTTACAAAATGAACAAAAACACAATTAAAAATCGACAGCTCCTTCTTTTCAATAGAAATTTATTTCTTCTTATACCAAGAAAAAATAATTTCACAAAAAAAAGAATCTAAAAAAAAATTTTTTTCGCTTATCAAAGAAAAAAAAACATGGCCACCATAAAAAATATCAAACGCCGTATAACTCTCGTCTCGTCTCGCGAGAGAGCTGTTCCTGCCCGCTTGCCCGCGCTTCATCTCTCCGCAGTCTGCCGGCGCCTCTCCTCCCTCTCCTCTAAGATAAAGAAGAAGCAGTAGCTTCCGGCCGGGCGGTCCCTCTCTCTCTCTTTCTCTCCGTCGTCGTCCTATACCTACCTCTCCTCAACTCGCCTCGCGGCGTCCTTTTATTCGGCTCGTAGGAGCCGCTAGTATATACGCGAGCGCGCGCCGGGCTTGCAGCAGCAGCAGCAGCGGCCGGGCGTCTTATGGAGCGGGCGTCTCCTGGACGACGCCTCGGATCAATACCAGACGCCCAGCGTCTCATTGGCCCCTTCTCTCCCAAGCGCGCTCTCGCACTCGCGCTCGGGAAAATCGCCCCGGAGATGATGACGGCCGCACGAGGGTGGGAGAGAGACGCACGGGGGGGCATCTCCTCCGCGGGCGACCCTCCTTTCCTTCGCCGGGGCGAGCAGCAGCAGCTAGCCGCCTCCCCCCGCGCCCGAGCAAGCACGGGAATAAGAGAGAGGGAAACGACGCGAGCGAGCGAACGCCGGCGGACCTTATACCCTGCGCTGTTCCTTCCATTTTTCCCGAGAATGGCTGGATTTTTATTATTCTTCGAGGGGTTAATGTGACTTTTTTTCATTTTTTTATCATTTTTTTTGGTTTTTGAGGGGATGAGATTTTTTTTTCAGTTGACGAATATTTTATGAGTATCGTTATTGTAATAATATGGTCTTTGGGGGTGATGGATCTCCTGAGTGGAATATCGTTTTCTCGAAGCAGTGGATCTTATATTCAACATATTGGAAAATATTATTGTTTGTATTTGTTTTATGTACATAGCAGTCACACCTTCATATTACCACGAACTTCCAGTGGTCATATAATTTATGATATAAATCAAAACTTTTTAAATTTGGAAAATACGAATTGTTCAATTCCACGCGATGCATTTGATGTACCTAAAAAGTTATATAATATTATCTTGATTCTCGTAATCCTGCTAAGGGATGAAAATTTAATAGCTGTCAACATCTTTGACATCATAATGGAAATAGATGTATGATTTACAATATTGAACATTCGATCATATTTGGTATTATAAAAATGACTCTTGAGTATCACAGCTTGATGAAACCGAAATAGCACCCTCCCTGAAATACCCCATTACAATGTATATTTCAATATATTAATAAAGATGTGAAATATCAATTGCCATCCAAGAATGACAGCTACATTATAGAAAGAACGCATTGCTTTTTAATACACTCGCTTACATTAAGAAACATCTAAATAAAATGCTCCACCCTTCCGGAACCGCCGAACCCACCCCGCACGTAACACAAAAAACACAGCGAAAGAAGACATCCGCAAATTGTTTCCCTCCCTCGGCATTTTCACGGCTCCCAGACCGCGACACTAAACCACAAAAACTCCTCATCCTCTTTCGATCAGCAACTACCACCGACGCCCCGAAGGCAAACTCCTCGCTATCCTCCTCCGCATGTGTTCCACGCTCGCGCGTGCCGCGTCCTTTTTTTCCCCGGCGGCATACCTCCGTTTTACGGCCACCTCCCTCATTACCCTTTCCTCCTTCCCTTCTACTGACCGTTTTTTCCATCCTTCGTCGCGCAGCAGCAGCAGCCGGGACACATTATTAGCTTAATAACTTTAGGGGGGACCTTTTTTAATCCGGCCGAGGAAGACTTTAATTAAAAAATAAACAAGCGTCCCGGTAAACGCAAGAAAAGAGAGAGAGATTTAAAGAGCCCCTGCGGGGGTGTTGGACCGGACACACCGTACCTGGGACATTTGCATTTCGATTTGCCGGACGAGCGGTGGTTGACTCTTAAAAGCAAGGGGCGCGACGGCCGAGTCCTACTGTGTATCTTATTTAGGGGTGAGCCAGGGATTCTACTTTTTTTCTTTGGCTATAGGGTTGGTCGTAAGACCTGTTGGTGAATATTGAATGAAGGGAGGGTTGTTTTTTGGAGGGGGGTTTTGTGTTTTTTTCTTTACTTTTTTGGGGATGAAAAGTGGTCGGGTGAGAAGCGAAGGAAAAAAGGAGATGATGAGTCATAAAAAATTGATGGGGGTAGTCATGTTGCTTTTAAAAACTCGCTAATAAGTGATTTGTGTATTTTTTATTATTTTTCTTTTTCTACAGGGTTTGTATAGAATTCGTTAACAGAAGGAAAACATGCCTTTACATATTAATAAGATACTGAAGAATATCGCTATTTATATATTTTTCTATAGTTAATTTTTTTTTTTAAATTGAAATTTACTGTATTACTTTAGAAAGGTGAACATCAAATCAATGAATTTTTAATGTATCACTCAATAGGAAATCACAAGATGAACTATAAAATAGAAAAATACACTTTTTCTTACTCTCTTATACTTAATAACGAAAAAATAATATAAAAATAAAACCAATAAATAATATTATCATTTTTTTCTTCTTTCAGACATAAGGATTTTCCAAGTTTTTAAAAACAGCTCGAATGAGGTAAGACCGGCAGTTGCGCCATTTCTCCTGCGGAGGTGGAAGACCTGTCGGCTATCAGTCGACGGAAGGACGAGAGAGAAGAAGGGCGAGAGCGGGAGAGAGAGAGAGAGAGAAGGAAGGGAAGGAGTCTGACGTTCTGCAGATGAAGGTGCTATAGCCGCACTGAAATAGACGGAGAAAGCGAAGTCAGAGAGTCGGTCTTACGCCTGAATGATAAATCGACTCCATTCATTTTCCCCGTTTTCTTTTCATCTACAAAATGGCTTTAGAAAATGGCTGGTAATATCGTTGAAGAATTTTAATGATTATTCGCTATCGTTGCGTTTTACATTGGAAATATTTCTCGTTCGTATACCGGAAGGTGAAAAAGGAAAATTCTTATACTGTTTTATCTATTAAAATATTATATTTTTACAATAACTATATATCATCAAATTTCTTTGTATAAAAATAATACCTTGATATTCAATATAAAAACAATTTTATGTCACTTATATATACCTATATTATGATAATCACGAAAGTCATAAAAATATTATAACGATACACCTCGACAACCCCTAAACACCATCATCCACGTTTTTACACTCGACCACACGCTTACGCTCATCTCCAGCTCTCTACCCCCCTCATAACCACCCCACTTACATCCGTATCAACTCTCTCCATCCCGCGATATCTCGTCGAGGGTATGTGCACGTATATACCAACCATATTTCCGTCTAACCCCATACCACCGGGTAAAAAACGTCCCCCGCCATTTTTTCTCTCCCTTTCCTTCTTTACTCACCCCACACCTGCTCTCCCCTCGCGCCCCTTGTTTTGACACCCGTCAACTTTTTTCCCGTCTCCATTGGCGCGAGAGAACAATGGCGAGGCCTCGGGTACACGTGTTTTTCGCGCGCGACCGCGTCTGCCTTTTTTGCGCGCACTTGTCTCCGGGGTGAGGAGGAGCAGGAAAAAAGGACGAGGGACGACTGATTGCGCGTCAGGTTGCCGTCTGGGGGTAGTAAGATGGAAAAAGTAGCGAGGGGTAGATTGTGGTGGTCTGTGGGGTGGAAGTTTTTTAAAGGTTGGAAAAAATTATGGTGGGTCGAGTTTGAAAAAAAATGCTCGATGGTTATTAAAGAATATATATTTTGTAAGAAGTAATGTTTTATATACTCTCTATACTGTTGATTGTTTTCACTTCGGAACATCTAGGAAATTTGAGATTTGATTAGAATGCTATAGAATAATTGATATAAATTTTCATCGAAGTAAGTGCAATTAATCCTCTTGATGCGACATACAAGGTACTTTTGAATCAGACCATAACTTTATCCAACCTTGCTTCACCTTGAATAAAATGATAGTCTAATTAAACTAATGTTGATATATGCATGTCTGTGTCACGGTCGAGTGGCATCATATACTAGGTTTCGATATACTTTCATTATTAATGAAAAGAGAGCTTGTGTAAGTTGAACAAGATGCTGGTAGTAAATTCAATTTGTTATAAAGGATCGAATCTTAATTTCATTGCGAGGGAAAAATACCATTGAGAAAATTGTAGAGCATATGAAAACAAACGCAGTTGCTCACTTTTGTGAAATATTTTAGTAGCGCATCCTATAATATATATTCATTCATGTGTTATTTACCACAAGTGATTTTTAATTGTACCAAAAACAAAATCAATGCTGTTTGAAAATCTGAATCAAAATAAGTTAGAAACAATTCCAACTTTTCTATTCATATCTTGAATTATATCGTAAACAACGGGACCATTCTCGTTACACCGCTTCTTTGTTACATACAGCCATTACATCGAAGTTCTCTCACGTTACACCAGTTTCACCTGACCGCTACTTTCTAATCGACCCTCATTCACGTCATCGACAACACGACCCCCAGAATAAAATCCATTACATCAAACCGGAAAAACCCTCTTCTCCTCCCTCTTCTCCACCTCATCTCTCTCTATAACCATCGTCCGCGCGAACTAATTTAACTTTTAATGAACGAGCCGCGTTAATTGTCACAGTACGGCGCCGGCGCGGATAGCCATCTTACGTTTAGCCGCTCTCTCCCTCGCTCACGTTCAATAATCTTGAAAGCGGGTCGCGCGCTCGCCTAATGCCGATAATTCTTTTGCCACGGCGGCTGCATTATGGGGATAAATGAGTCGCGAAACGAACGTAACCGCGATGCGGCCGCTGCACATCAGAGCTGCGCTCGCGCGTGTGCTTTGTGCTGTGCTCTGCGGGCGGAAGGCTATACCTAGCATGAGTAGTGCGGCTCGGTGGTCGCGCATTTCCGATAATGAGCCGAATGAATTGGTTTTGGCCTGTTGGCGCACGGGATCTTTTTTTACGTTAGCGTTTTGTGGTTGAGTTTTGGGGTTTTTGTTTGGGTGCAGGCGGGGTTCATGGATAATGGTGTGGACGGATGCGCGAGGAGCGGCGATAGTGTGATTGATGCAGATGTGGAATAAATAGTTGTATATCCAGTTTTGTAGCGAATCTTACGAGATTTAATGTGAAGGGGATATGAGTATCAAAGCGAATTCGGTTATTAATTGCCTGCGTCTTGGCAATGATTATTTTAATATGTCATTTTATGGGATTGAACATATTGAAATTGCTTGAAATTATGGTAAAACTTATAAATGTAACTTTTATAACCACTTATCTCAACCTATAGACTTATTCGTTATAATTAGAAAATGATGTAGAGAGTTTAAAAATATATTACTATATGTTTATTTATTTATTTATTTATTCATTTATTTACCAGAGTAATACAGTAGTAATACATGTTTTTGTTAACTGCAAGAGGTAGATATACCTACCTGTACATAGGTCCGGTGCATATAAAAACACTTACAAACTAACTTAAAATCCAAAATTCTAAGATTAATATTATATCTTGGGTAAAATAGTAGATATTTCAACCCATACTTTAACAACAGTGAGATTATTTATTCCAAGCATTATGTTTTAAAATATATTTGCTCTAATCCATTTCTGTACCATCATTTTATTATAATTTTTTGTCAATGGTTTCTGTAATTTCCGATATTGTAAGAAACGATGTGTTTTATAAGAAATATAGAAATATTTTCAAAATGTAATGATTATTATTTATTATTATTGAAATAAATACAATGTTCTGCATACTTTTATCTGTAACGAATAAATCATGAAAATGCCTCGCCACCGTTGAAGATATATCAAAGTATATTAATGATTCACAAGCAAAGATATTCTTATCATCAAATCTCATACATCCGATAAAACAACAAAAATTACCCAACAACATTTTGTTGTTCATTAAAACCTGTGAAAACGTATTTTTCTCCACTCCATCTTCTAAAAACCCTTCACCAGAACCTCCAACTCATCATTCCCTCACCTCCAACCCTCAAAAATCACTTACACCCTCAATCCCCACACTTTTTCTCCCACCACTCTCTTTCACAATTCAGCCGAGAAGCGAACCAGCCAGCGCGGCCGGCGCGGTGCGATGCTGGCATCTGCTGGCGGCTCGCCGCGCGGCCATATCGGCCGGACGACGACGCGCCTGACCGCTCGCTCGCTCGCTGTCCGTCGGTAATTCAGGGACCCGAGTCGCCGTGGCGGCCGCCCCGCCCCCTCTCTCTTCTCCCCTTGGTGGACGCCGCGTCGTGTAGGCGATGCGAGGCGCGCTGGCTGACGATGGCCTCTGTTATGCGGATGGCTGCTGTATCTAGGATGAAGAGTTTGTGGTATTTGTTAAATGAAGTTTGGTGTGCGTGTATGTGTGATAAGGCAGGGAAGAGGTTTATAGTTTTTGTAGGAATTTTCATGTGCGTTATGAGTGTATTATAATGAGGTGGATTCCGATAAGTTTAATGTATAGATGATTTTTTGTTTAATAGTTCATTAACCTTTTAGTACTGACTGTAGCATATTTTCTATATTGATTATTATCCTTTTTCTAGATTATTCATACGATAATCTTAAAATTATGGAAGATGAATAGGTTTGTCCGGTCAGTGTGTATAACATTTCCGATCTGAATGCCCACCTATATCACTTTTGATTAAACAGAAGTCGAGATATCTAAAAACATTTTTAAAACCTTTTATTGCATAAATGAGTCGGAAAATGATCATAAATCATCTCTGATTTATTCCAGAATTTTTATTCATTAGGAAATTGGTCTCGGCTTTAATGGGTTAAAGTAGTTTCATGTTGGTCAGAACGATGAAATACGTAGTTGAATTTTTTGGAAATATATAGCTATAGTGGGTTTCTATTGGCTAAAGCGAATAGCTCACGGTGGCTATATTTCTGTGCAGCATGCACTGCAAAGATTTAGCTCTTAAATATTGTGTATCACTGCATATGTTATATGAATTGTTATTATTATACTTTATTATTCTAAATTTTGTCCTTTAATTTAATGAAATAATTTATAGGTGCAATGGAAATCATGCGCATAGAGTGAATTCGCTTAATAATGCATTATATTAATTTGCACATGAGATGCTTGAGCAAGCAATCGATACAAATATTTAATGAAATTACAAATAAGAAAATACAGTGATATTGCATAAGAAGAAATCAATAAATACAAAATAATTCAAAGTATTCATAATGTGTCTTCGTGATCCTAGAATTTTTACAATCTTAAATTTTCCAACACTATTCGTGTAAAAATTGATCTGCGACGCTAAGTTACCATAAATATCTCATTAAATTATGTTCATAAAAACTCCTATTACAATAAAAACAATAAAAAAATAGAAAACATTCAACTTCATCATTTCAATCTACATATGGCAGACACATCTTGTTCTACCCTCCCCCGAAATCATAAAAAACGCCATCCACAGTTAACTCCGCCTCTGCGAGCCCAAACTCCGCATTTTTCTCTATCCACATGAACACGCACTCGTCGAACTCTGGCGCCCACTCCACTATACGTGCGCAGCTATTCTGATCAAGGCCTCTCTCTCTTTCTACGCGCGTTCCCCTCCTCCCTCGCTCTTTTTACCTCTCTCTCGCACTTCCGCCCCGGCGAACGAGCGAATAAAACGGGGCGATCGCGGTAAAAACCGCGCCCGCGGGGGTGGGGCTGGCCCCTTCTTTTCTATTCGTAGACGAGCAGCGCCGATGCTATTCGCGGTTGGGCGCCAGAATCGCCGGGCGACTACTTCTTCTTCTTCTTCGTCTTCTTCTTTGGTTCGGCATATGCGCGCGCTAATATTATAGGCGAGTTCTTTTGGCTGGCGGGCGCCATGTTTTCGTGCGCGTTGATGATGATTGTGATGATGCTGCGTGATGACGGTTTTTGGCGCGTGTCGGAGAATCGCGGTGACGACGAGGTTTCGCGTGATTTTCGGCGAGGCAGTTGAAGGTTGTTGGCCTGTTAAGGTGCGATTTTTTAATTTAGGTATTTTTGTTGGTAGAAATGAGAATGGAGTGATAAGGTGTTGAAATACTTTCTACGTGGATGTCCTTTTAATGTTTGCGCATTTAATTACTTAGGAGACTAAAGTATTATTAACTATTAATTATGTAGTTAATTACATTTTTAATGCGTTCCAGAATATTAAAACCAGATCTTTAAAACTAGAACCTCTTGGTGGTAGCGATACTATTTAAACATAGAGGAAAATGGTATGGTAAAGACACATAAAATGAACGTAGCATTAGCGAAATTTATGGATTAATAAAAATAGTAGATTATTGGGCAATGGGTACTTGAAAATTTCAATTATAAACAGACGATTTTTGTCTCACTATAGCCACTCGTAAATGCCACGGGTTTGTTTACGCTTGACCGAAATCCTAGAGGCGTACACTGTAGTTCAGAAAGGTGATTTATCGAATGAAGTCGGTGTAACGAGCGAACTCACCAACTTTTATAGTGCATATTTTTGATCTGACAGTACCTGGAAAATCTTAAGCAGTTTTCCGAAAAGTTAAGAAGGTGCCGTCAAAAGTCTATAATTTTTAATGGACTCTCGATTTGGGAATCTGCTCCAGTTTTTCTATCGATACACACATGCAACAAGTAATGTATCAAAGTCTCATACATATTTTAGCTTCAAAATTACTTTTCAGAATAGTGTTTTTTATTATTTCTCAGGTTATTCGAATTGATATTCTCCAAACCACTCTCCCAATAACTTTTCATTAACTATAATAACTCTTGAAACACGTTGACAAATCAAACCATCTTTTAAGAAACTATCCCGAGGGCAACGTTTTCTTCACCCAACACAGCCGGATCACGTGCTATTTCTATTCTCGGCCTATCCCTAAAAATCCATCGTCTATCCTTAAATCCCCCGAAAACCCTTCGCCTCATATTACCCCTCACTCTCTCCTTCCTCCTCCTCTCACAAGACGCGGAATTCCTCAGACTCGCGTCTCTCTCTCTCTCTCCCTCCGCCATACTTTTTGGGAACCCGGAAAAAGACTTATAGGAGAACTCAGTCTCTCGCGTCATAGGCGCGCTCGCACATAGAGAGAGGGGGGCGTTTGAAGTCGCGCTCTCGCGGCGGGAAGGCGGCGGTTTTCTAGAACGCCTAAAAATACGTGTTGCCGCTCTCTGCGCCGCGTATATGCGCACGCACGGAGAGCAAGAGAGAGAGAAATAAAACGGCTACAGCAGCAGCAGCCGGGCGCGCGCGCGTGCCCCTCTCGGGGAGAAATAAAAAGCTGACGAACGCGAAAAGCATCTAAAATTGGCGGGCCCGAGTTTGCCAATACGCGCGAGCGCGTCGTGCATGGCGGCGAGAGCGAGACTTTCCGAGTCTAGGAATGAGGAGAGGTAGAGAGAGAGGGGAGGATAGGCGCTGGATTTTCTTTGTTTGAGGTGTGAATGGGGGGGAAACGAGTGGTTTGGATTAGCATTAGAGTGAATTTATGTTTTTTGTGGGTTTATCTTGGGTATAATTTTGAGCGTTGTAGGAAAAGCCGAATAAAGTTTGGCAAAGTTTTAAAAAAAGATAGGTTTGCTGTATTACTTTTTTTTTTACCGTTCTATATTGTTAATGAATAACATTATTGATACGGGTTCGAAAATTCTTTCATCGTCAGAAAAATTGCATGTTTATAAAATTTAATTATTGATTGAATATACGAATGACTAATTATTCTATGTGAAATTATTTAAAAATGAATGATTTTATCTTCCTTTAGATTACGCATCAACATTTTATCTGCTTAAATATGTAAATTCTAGAATCCGAAACAAGAATCAGTTCTCAATAATTACCAAATTAGACTATTTTAAGAGCGATACATATTTCATTTTGTCTTTATTTGGCATGATGACTTGTTATATGAATGAAGATCGAAATTACTCGTGCAGGTGTATCTTTAGCGGCTTCAATTATGGAGTCATACCGTCGCAATTTATTCGCTGTAAAATTATCGAAGATAATCATTACTTATGCGTTATATAAGACACAGAAACGACAGTAATGAATGATTACGATTCTCGTCATTCAAGAAAATTACATCTGACTACCTACTTAAATCTTTTATCTCTTTAAAAGCGTAATTTCCAATCATCATAAAAACCTAGGCAGATTGATTTAAGTGCGTTTGTTTTGTACTCTGCACATTATCATTAAGCCTTTAATTAAAAAACTTTTATTGAGCTATAACTTTACTAAAAACAATTATTACGTACAAATCAAATAATCCGACACTACGATAACTGCACCTAATAATCAAACACAACAGTTTATATACTAAATCAACTTTTTTCCACTACCAATACATTCCCTTAAAATACTCCAACAACCAATGATCCCGTTACCTTACCCGTATAACAGAAAAATCCTCGCTCACAGCGACTTAATTCTATTAAGATCACACCCAGTCCTTTTTCCCTCGGTCCTCGCCTCGCGCACACGCGCTCCCAATTACTTCCGCGCTGAATCTTCTCTCGCCCCTCATTATCCTCGTCCCCGACTTTCGTTCTCCAGGCGCGCAGTTTTAAATAAGCTTTTCCGCGAAAATAACGTTTGCCCTGGCGGACAAAGGGACGTTGGCGCCTGATTTTTACGAGGCCGCGTAAAGCCGTGGCGTAAAAAGGCGAGTGCGCGAAGTGGGGGAGCAAATGGTTGGCCTACGTTTTGATGAATAATTTTGTTAATTTGCGGAGGGATAAAAAAGGTAAGGATAAAAGGATGCGATGTCTGTTTGGTGTAAAATTATATTGTGTGTCAGATGTATAAGCTTGTCTGTTTGTAGCATATGGACGTGTTAAAAGAAAACTTGAAAGAGAAATTAAAAAAAAATTTAATAATAACTCAAATTATTTTATTTTTATTTTTAGGTAGATTAAATGATTTTATTTGAATCAGTTGGAAATGGCTTGAGTACAGCACATAAATAGATTCTTTTCTAAATTCTTTCTATAATACATGCTTTCATCAAAATGACAAATTACATAAAAGAATTTACATCTCCGACACTCAACCATATTTTTGTTTATAACAACGTTTTTAATCAACAATTTCAACCACCACTCGCCGATTTCACCTCCAATATTTTATCCGACCAAAGCATCGCAAAATTTCCACCTCTCAGCCATATTTTTCCATTCTCTTCTCTTTCTCTCTCTCCACCCGCTTTCCGATCAATGATTTTCCTCCCTCCCCGTCCAATGACACTTTCCAACCCCCCAACTCTCTTCCCTCCTCTCCCTCGCCCAAAAGTTACATCCTCTCATGACCCCAGGGAACAACGCCGGGTGAAAAAAATCGCCACAGCCGGCGCGACGGAAAAAAACAAAACGAAAAATCGCACCGTAGGTACACGATGCGAAATTCCGCGCTGGTCGCGCGATTCCATTTGCCTCCTACGCGCGTACGTGTTTTCGGATGATTTCCTCCTCCTCTCGCGCGCTTGGGCTTGCGCGCATTGCCGTTTAATGTAAATCGCACGCGTGCTCGCTCGCGCGCTGCGGTACATTCAGGTACATACACACACACACTCGTGGCTGAGCGAGCGAGAGAGAGAGACAGAGAGAGAGAGAGAGAGAGGAAGAATAATGGATAGAGAGGCGCGCGGAGACAGGGCTGAGAGCTACACGTATTGGTGCGCTCGCGCGCGCCCGCATCTATATATCTTCTCTGTCTCTCTCTGCCTCCCACGTACTGTCTTTTTCGCGGCGGCCTGGAGTGAGAGAGAGAGAGAAAGAGAGCGCGAGTATATGTACCGTTGCCCAGGCAACAACCAGCGAATTCGCCGCGGATGAATGGTTTTTGCAATTGACTTTTTCATGCAGCCAGGCTCGGCCGAGTATTATACAGCGCTATCTGTGTATGTGCGGGTGTATGCACTGTCTGTGTGGCATGAGCACGATGACGATGATGACGACTCTTTTTTCGAGGGGGGAGAAACTTTTTTATGTATTCGAGCGTTGCATGAGGGTGGATATGGATGATGACAGTTAGCCTGGCTTTGGACTTTTTTTTTACAAGGGCTTAGCTTGTAGAGGCTGAATCGGGGATTGGGTGAAAGCGGAAATTCGATGGAAATTTTTTTTCATTCTGTAGCGTGGGGATTGTAAAGTCTGCGTGAATGATTGTTACAGTTGAACGGCGGGGGATGTAAAATGAAATAATTGCTGTCGATGGCACGAAACGGTCATTGAACCCTTATATGTCTGATTTTACATGACGAAATGTAACGTGCAATTTTTGCGAAAAATGTTTGCTGGTCGAGACTAAAAAAGTCACGTCTCTAAAAATCCGTTCATGAAATTTAATAAAAAGAATTTGATAACATGATAATTAAAATTATATCTGTAGCATGCATTAACAAAATTTAATGAAACTTTGAAAGCATCACTTAAATCGCCTTTAAAGGCATTAAATCCGCTCATTATTTCAAAGGCGATTTTTCACATCTGTACAAATACAGCTCGCAGCGGAGCACTCGGCCGAAAATCGCCCGAAATTAAACGCAGAATCCGCATTAACGAGCCGAAATCGCGTTTAATATCCGATCGCGAGCCATTAAACAGCCTCGCCGCTTCCCACCCCTCGCAGCGGTTAAAAAATAAAAGAACACCGCGTTTACACCGAAATAAAAATAAAGAAAAACGCAGAAACATGCAAAAAAAGTCTCTCTGCTAATTAAACATCCACTCGCTCATCATCATTCGACCTGTTTAATCGAATCGCGGGGGAAATTAATCAGCCCCTCCGAGCGCGAAAATAGTCACTTAAATCCCCGTAAATGCATCCACTCTCTCTCTCTCCCTCGCACGCGTATATATTCTCTCGTTTTTTTACCTCTCTTTTCGCTTCCTCTTTTTTCCCGTCCCGGCGGTAGTAGCCCTCCCCACCCTCGGGACCGCAGAGTGATTTTTATAATCTGCTACTTGTTGCGCGCCCGGCCCGGACACCGCCACCGGCAGCCCGGAAAAACCGGAAAATAGAGGAAAACAAAAAGCACCGACGCTGTGCTGCCCGCCAACGGCTGGACAATCCGCATTCATACGACCTCTCTTTCTCTCTCGAGTGTGTGGGCGGGGAAGGACGTATCCGCGTTTTATACGCTCGGAGGGAAAAAAATTGCCGGCAGCCGCTGCCTCTCTCTCCTCGTTTTACTCATTTTTTCCCAATTTTTTCGCACTGTTATTCCGCGCTCGCTCTCGACTCGATTTTTTCACCGAGTGGATGGGAGGGTGCGAACGGCTTGATACGGTTGTTTAACGCATCGCTTATGCTGCTACACACGCGGTACTTTTTTTATTTTTACTCACTGATCGATTGCACTTTGGCGTGAAGTTTCAAACGCGGGCGGATTGAATGCTAATTTTTTAATGAGTGGTAATTGATGCCTTTAATAAACTCGCATATTGGTGGTCCTGTCTACCGATGTAATGCGCATCTGTGATTCATCCATTATTCATTGCATTACAATGTATTTATTGTTACTCGATTTTCTGCTTATTTAAATCACATGAATATACCCGATTATGACGCTATTTTTATCACCTGAGGTTATTTTCCGGCTAATGAATAATTTTCGCGTCGTGCAAATCGCGTATTTTCGGCATACCGTTGTATTATCGACGTCATGCGTGAAATATTAAGCAATTTAAATATAAGTACATGTCGTAATTTTATATTACTCTTCCAACTATTTATAATCCTCGATTCGTATTACAGTATAGACATGTGTTATACACCTTGTTAATGTACCCGAAAAATTAAACACTAAACTAATACGAAACATCAAAAACTATCTTCAAAACTACTCTAACATCTAAATCCCGTCCCGAGCAAGGCCAAAACTACATCCCCTAATGTATTAACCATAAAAATCACTCTGTTTAGTGAAACAAGCGTGTGAATCCGCACGGCGCGCTTCCTTATAGTTATCTCGTAACTCGCCGATTTTATGAAACAGTCGCGAGCCGGCTGTTGAATGTCGTCAGCTATACCGACGCTGTATTAATATTTCGGCGCGGATTAAGAAGCGTGAGTGAGCGAGAGAGCGGCGAGTTCGGGTTGTAATGATAATTATAGAATCGCGTAGTGAGTCACTTGACGACGCGATCCTGACGACTTGTATGCTGTCTCCGCGCGCGCGCATCTTCACTTGTTCAATCGAATTTGCGCGGCGTCCGACTGTCGTTGAGATTGTTTAAAGGGGAGATTGATCTTTTGGTGGGGTATATAAGTATAGCTAAGGCTAAAAACTACAAGGTGTGACATTTTTTTGCATTTTGGGAGACAATTGATTTTACTTTTCCGGCTTTCCTTGATTTATTATTTCAAATTTTGTTATAACCATTTATATAATAAATAATTGTTTGGTATTCACATGATGATTCTATTCGTCTAATTTTATTGTATGTTGAGATTGCTTCATCCATTATTACTATAGTCAAGTCTACTCTCTTTTAAGGAAATTATCAAGCTCCATTAGCTAAATATTATCTGTTTCAATTATGCATACCCTATCAAGATACCTATAAAAACAGATACTTGCAATATATGAAAAATTCATATATACTCATATATACTCATACATATCTTTTCTATAAAACAAAAATGATTATTTACTAGGCCTGCACGAGACCAAGACAATACGATATTTCTGTAACTATTGTCTCGCTCTTGGAAATTCTTGAAAATTTCTCTCTTGTCTTGGTCTTTTCAATCAATATGAAAAGTATTATTGTCTTGTCTAGAAATTCTTGATCATATTGCAGTTACGAAGACGTGCGACAAAAAGCGAGTCGATTGCTTAAAAAATTAGAGGTCCACGTAGAAGAGGAAGGTACAATGACGTAAAATAGTAAGTTTTTGAAATAATTGACTTGTTTACTGTCGCATGTCTCCGTAGCTTCCTTTTTTACGAGGACCTCGCACATCCAGATATTTGGGTGTCAGATCTTTTTAAATTTCCTCAAATTTAAGAAACTTTCAAGTTACAAATGTTACTGAATTTAAAAAATAATTTAACGGAATGTAATTTATATAAATACATTAAGTTTAATACCAAAATATTGAAATTTCAAATGTAATAGAAGTATAAGGATTTTGTATTGAAATCAAATACCGATAACAAAAAACGAATTAGTATATACACGTATATGACATTTTTGAGTAAAATTATAATAAATATTTAAGTTGCGTATATGCAAATGATATTTAAAAATAATCAAATGAAAATTAAGAATATAAGTGAAATTTTATAACAATGTAACTAGAATAATGTAAAAGCACATTAAGATTGATATATTAAGTTTCATAAATAAAAATGTTCTTAAACTTAAGAAATTTTTAAGTTACAAATTTACTGTATTTCAAGAATAATGTATCTGAAGGTAATTTAATATACAAATATAATAGATTTAATACAAAAACAATAAAATTTCTACACAAGTATAAATAAATGCAAAATTTGAAATTTTATTTTTCCCGCCATATAATATGTGACGCCGGCCAGGGCTTAGTTTGCGCGCGGCCGCTTGGCGGCGAACCTCCTCTCAGTAACTTCACGTACCTAAGTAAGTTGGCTCGAGGCAATATAAGAGCTCGGCAACATTTTCTCAGTAGATGGTCATCAGCAATTATCAAAGATTATTGAGTTAACAAAAGCGCCTTTGTGCGAGTTAAATAATTTATTGTTTTTATTTAATAAGTAATTCTGATTATTTCAATAAATTATTACAATTAAAAAATGTTAAGTTATTTTCAAGATAAAACAAGAGTCTTTATTGTCTTGAATATTGACACAATACAATACAATATCAAGATTAATCTTGCTATATCTTGCAGCCTTATTCAATTACAATAACAGTAATTGGCGCTCGTCTTCGAACATAAAGAAAATATTCAGAATCAAAGTCTCGCTCACTAATCCATAATATTCATTTCAGACGCTTGTCGAAAAGGGCTACGCAGCAGCAAAGCAGCTCGCAGCATCAGCCTAGTAACGCTTATACTATATGCACCACACAGCCGCGGCTGCGGCGGCCGCTGAGAAAAACGGCGGAAGATAGGAGAGAGACGAGTGCACGCGCGCGTCTAGTTCTCTCTCTCTCTCTCTCTCTCTCTTGCTGGCGAATATATGCGCTCGCGAGTGAGCGCGCGTACACGCAGGCCGAAAGGTTTAAAATAGAATATCTCGCGAGTAACTTTCATTGGTCGTCAAAAAATCGCCGCTGCTGCAGCGCAGCCGCTCGCATGCATGCATGCATGCAGTGTCGTAACCTAGCGAGGGACTCGACACCGCAGACGCGCGCGCTCTCGTATATGAACTTAGTTAGCCGCGCGCTGAGATCTAGATTATTTCGTCTAGATGAGAGCGGAGATATGGGTTGAAGGGATTTGAGGAATTGGCAGTGGGAGAGATGTATATGAGGTTGATATAATAAAAAAGGGTGGGTGGTAACTTCTTATTTCCAGGTATGGTGAGCTGTTTGAATGGAATTTGAAAAATATATAAATGGCGAGAGCTTTTTTTAGAACTTTTTCTCGTGAGCTTTATTCGTGTATATATTTCGGATTTATTCTGTACCTTTTAAATAGAGAAAAATTCGTTTGAAACATTTATTTTACTATATTAGTACGATTAGTAATGTGATGGCATTTTCTTAATAAGTAAAGCTTTTGTTTTGCCAAAAGTTTCTGGGTAAGTATGATTACGCAGATAAAACAATTCCATGCATTAACAATTACTATTTTCTTTAATAATGAAGAGGGTTACTTAAATTATGTAGAAAAATTACTTTATTAGTCTATTCAAAGATCTACTAATAGTTACTTTATTAATGTTGAGTTAAAATATACTAAATTTTGTAATATACTTATAATAATATTTCTCCATAATCTAAGTTTATCTCCACATATTAATAAAGAGACTAATAATTTTCAATGGAATCACTTTTCTACCGTCTACAATGTCAATAGAATTTATCATGAGAAGTAGACCACAGAAAAATTCCTGATAAAACTTAGCCCATCCACTAAACAATCAGACAATCCAATAACCTCCTCATCCACCCCAATACCCAATCTCACCTCCCACTTTCACACACCTCCGCTTCTCTACATAAACCACTGAACTCGCACGGAGAAAACTATCCGTTCGCCGCCGGTCTTCTCCCCTTCCTCGGGTTCGCCTGCAGTGTGTGTGATGCATCCTCTCGCGCGGCGCGTCTTCCTGCTGTCTCGCTCTCTCACTCTTTCATTCCGCGCCGCGCGGCCTGAGCGGTCGCGCGCGCAATTATAGCGCTCGCGCGCCGCCGAAGTGTATAGTGGCCGGTCTTTTTACGGGCGGAAAATGAAGTGAAAATGGCCGGTCGTTTGGCCAAGACACGTATAAGAGAGAGAAGAGCTTTATGGAGTTCCACTTTTTTTAGGTGGTCGGAGGAGTGGAACTTTCTGGTTTTAGGAAGAGCGTGGGTTTTTCTTGTCAGTTCAGGAAAAAATTAATTAGTTTATTTAAATTTTAGCTAGAGTTAATATTTTCTTGTTCATTAATTTCTTTTATAATTTTTTTGTAAATAAAAAATTGTACTCGATTTAGGCACAACCGCTACTTGGGAAAGCCTTATTTATGCTTCAATAGTAAAAATTATCTTACAAAATAAGTTACAAAGAAACGAGTTACGGCGAAATAATATGCACCATTTTACTAAGAACTCAATTTTCAAACATATTTATGCACACTTTCTTCTTTCAGATATATTATCTCCAATTATATTAAGGCAGAGAGCAGAAAACTCGAGCGAGAAATACAAATGACTTCTTATCCCCTTAACACTTTGCGAAATTTCACTTCGAAAATCCCGAGAAAAGCGGCGCGTTTCCGCTAATCTTTTTATTGAAATCATTGCGAAGAAGCGAACAAAGGAAGTCTTTTAGTGGCTCGCTCTCGCGCGCGCGAAAGAACTGCACATAGAGTAGTGGCTCTGTACGCTATACTATACAGCCTGCTTGCTCGAGAGAATCAACAAAAATTTAATGTAATCAGCTGCCGCTCCGTTTTACGGGGGGAAAAAATTCGGGCGAATAAATTAAACGTATTATACAACATTTTTCATGCGTGCCATTTTCCAACCGGCGGGTATTCATGTATTCTCCCTCTTGCTCGCGCGCCTTTCTTTGTGTCCCTCGCGTTTGCCTCCTCCTCCTACTTCTTATTTTCACTACGCGCGGAGTCGCGTCTTCCTGTCTCCGCTCCCTCTTTCCTTTCTCTCTTTATCTTAGCGCGCCTTTTCTTTACCTACTTCCAGAGATAAAATCGAAATAAAATTTGCACGCAGCGCGAGAGGTACATGTATGTGTACGCGAGCCGTTGGGACTTTTTCATTTGATCGCCGGGGTTTTATGAGCTGCGATGCGTATTTTAGTGGCTTTGAAAATTGTGCTTATCTGCAGGCAAAGTTGAATGAAATTTTATTGCAAAGATAAACTTTCATTATCCTTATTAGTAACTTCATTTTATATCTATATTCAGACTGGTTTTTCTTCTATTTATTATGATTGTTTGCCTTTTGAAATGCTATTATTATATGAACTCTTTTTCTAGTATCATTAAGGCGGGAATTTTGAATATCTGCTCAGTGTGATACACAATCATTTTTTCAAAACGGAGCCAAAGAGTTTAATATAAAGTATTCACCTCATTTTTCGTGAGGGCTTTCAACAATTTATCGATAAATCAATCAAATTTCAGCCTCGTACATCATAAACTCTATAAAAATGAGACCCTTAACCACTCCTGACACGTGTAAAAGTTCGAAATCTTCCGTAATTTTGCAAACGATCTAGTACCAATAACCCAATCGATTCTCAAATAAACTCCAAGCACTAAAAATAGAAAGCCAAACCCAGCTCGAAAGAAACTATAAGCGAATTCCCGATAGATATCTACGCATTCCCTCTCTTTCTCTCCTTACGCACACGCGCTCTTCATATCCATTCTCTCTCGGCCGCCTCCTTATTTTCGCTCTCTTCTTCCTCCTCCTCCTTTCTCTCTCCCTCCATCCCGGACCTTTCTTACGGCCCTCTTCCTCTCTCTCTCCCTCTCGTGCCAAAGAAGTACCACAAGAAGAAGAGGAAGAAGAAGAAACCGCTCTGGCATGGACCTCTCTCTCTCGCCAATGACGTGACGTAGGCCCAGCTAGAGGAGAGCATTACACTCGCCCGCGCATGCGCTCGCGCGACGCGTACACATGTACTTCTCCTAGATCTCTCTTTCCTCTCCTCTCCTCTTTCATGCACCGAGACTGAATTCGCCCTCCCCGCCGAAGGTGCACATACATGTACACACACACGTATACAACGAGCAAGCGAGCGAGCGCGCATTAGAGGAGCATTTTCTAAGCTCGCCCGTACGTATATACGTGTACGGTTTCTCTCTCTTTCTCTCTCTCTCTCTCTCTCTCTCTCGTAATAAATCGCGCGCCGCGTGTGCACGCCGCGCGCGCGATCTTCTCTCGCTCTCTTCTTCTCTCGTTCTTCTCTCTCCCTCGCTCGCTCGCTCGCTCTGAAATAGCGCGAAATAGCGCGGGCGCGAGTAGCAGCGCTAGTAGCGCGCCAGTCGCCGCGAGCGCGAGAGATAAGGGATTGTTGCATACACACACACATACACGCACGCACGCACGCATATAGATAGTATACACGCACGCACGTGTGTAGTCGTCGTTCACGAGTTTTCATCGGTTCGCAGTATATATAAGTGCTATAGCGCGTGTGTGGTTTATAATTGCACGGATAGTGAGAGAGAGTTTGAATTTTCGCGCGCGTCGTACGCGTGGAAGCAAGGGGAGTGGAGGGATCGATCGATCGATCGGCGAGCTTGCGAGTTTACGTAATACACACGTCGAGGCGCAAGCACACGCGCTGAGCTGTTCTTCTTTTTGCGGGCGTGCGGGAAAGAAGAGAAAGAGGAGAGAGAGAAAGAGGGAGAGAATTAGCCGAAGAAGTAGGAAGTGCGCGGAACTTGCACAGTGCGTCGGACGAATAGATCGCGCTCGATTGTTGAGTCGAGCCGACGTGGATTTTGCAGTGATCTACTACATTGTTGTTATTGTTGTTGTTGTTTTGGTGCTGGTGCGACATACAAACACGCGTGGGCAGTATACATATACGTATATAAGCACGCCCCTGTCTTCCACACTGCCTGCACATCGTCGCACGTGGATTTTACGCCGAGGGTATAATTGAATTCGGTAGTGACGCGGAGGAATTGCAAATTCCGTAGCTGGACTACGCTCGGCTCGTATTAAGAAGCCACGGCAATTGCGAATGAGTTGGATTATTGCTAAATTGTCTGCTGTATAGTATACTTAACATCGCCTCTGATGGTCTATAGGCGTAGTAAATCTATGTGGCTCGATGAAAATCTTCTTTGTTTGTTCGCGAGTATATTTTTACCGGCACTGTCCTCTACCCGCTGATGAAAAAGAACGCGCGGGATGTGGAACTAGAACAAAGAAGATATATACACGGCGGAATTGGCGAGACGTGTAATCTTTCTCTTGACGCTCGTACGTTCTAAGAATCGAGCTTTTTTCCCTCAAGAGCCAGCTTATGAATTAGAAAATTAAAATTCTCCTATACACACTCGAGCTTTCCAACTCATTCGTATATCGCTCTGTCACTAAAAATCGGAGAAACCAAGCGTCATTACCGAATTCAACAACCGCCCTTACCAACCACAGTCGAACCGGCAATAGTCACTCATCTAAAGTGCCTTCATCGACTTCAGGACAGACGTACACACGCGGAAAAGTAACCAGCCAGCAGCGGAAATTGTCGCGCGGCTGCGAGGAACGCCGGTATAAGGAAGTTCGACGAGCGCCGGTGCGACGGCGGCGGCTCTGACGGGGCGCTGGCGCCCCATCACGACCCCAGCAGCAGCAGCAGCCAAGGGAGAGGACAACGGAGCTTCTGACGAGGTGAGAGTTGCGCGCACGTGGTCGTGCCGGGGGAAAGCTGTTTTTCGCACGTGTGAGTGTGGTTGGGTTGATCGATCTATCGGAGGCTGGGAGATATATCGTGCAAAGAGTTGGACAGTGATTTAGGTGTCGTTTAGGTGGTTTTCGGTGGTTTTGGTAAACAATTGTTGCATTAAGTTTTATGTAGTATTAAATTCATGCTTTGTTTTAACAGCGAGGTAGTAAGAATTATTTCTGAAAAGACTTCATTGTAGGTAACTTTTTAGTAGAAGTTCGAAGTAATTCAATTTAGTCGGAGCTTTCATGACTTATTATTAGAAAAAATAATTTACGAGACAATTTACGAATCCTTGAATACATATAGTCTACCAGAGTAACATTTAGTTCAAGTTTATCAACCATCACCGATTGATTTCATAATAATTTACGTATATAGAAATCATCCGCAACTTTTTGATCTAAAATGCACGCCGGAGGTTAGTCATCGGCTCCAATCGATATTGCTCTATCGTGAATAGTAAATTAAGGAACCGCACGGGCACACGCCTGTATAGTCGGTATTAAATTATGCTTAGATATAACCGTGCGAACGAAAGTAAATACAGCTAAATTAATTCATTAACATAACCGCGCCACCGTCGCCGCTCCAGCTATATACCGCGCGTGTGTGCAATATATATTTCAATTAGCGTATTGATTACTAATATAACACTAATAATTGCATTAACATAATATTATATATGCGGGCATTGTGTTCTTAATGTAACCTTTCCCCGGGCACCGCCGTGTGCCCTTAATTACAGGAGCTTTGTACCGCGCCGCTCGTAACCAATCAAAACCTCCTCCTCTCCATATATTTTTGAGTACACTGCTACCGCACATACACGTATTACTACACTTTTCCATTAATCAAAGTCCCTCGAAGAACTCGCGAATATAATTAACAGACCGCGCGCCACGGCTATCGCTACTAGGTCATCTCGGGAACCGCGTGGATTTTCTCCTCTAATTAACCGACACTTTTTACCCTCCCACCTCATTACACTTATCATTCGTAGCGGCGGCGGTCCGCGCGAACGCGGCAATGCTGTTGCTTGCAAAAAAGCCCGGCGAGAGAGCCAAAAGGAACGAGAACCGTTTAATTTCGCGAGAAAAGCGCTGCAGCGCGCACGCGAGGCATTTCACTTCTTGCGTGTGCAGTGCCCCGCGCTGCGTGTGTAATACACCCACACACACATACAACGCCCGGCCTTACATACATACATATACGCGATATTGCTTTCAGGCCTTTTTTTCTCTTCTCTCTATATACACCGCGCGCGACCCGTACACACACACTTCCGTGTCTTCGCTCCTTCTTCGTCCTTTTATAATTTTGTCTTGCGCGCGCCTTTTTCCACGAGAACCTCTGTGCTCGCGCGCACTCCTCTGTCCGCGGGCTTATCATTATTTATGGAAATTAACAATATGCTAACGCGCGTATATACACGCACACACGTGTGTTTCTGTGTGGATGTACCCGGCGAATGCATTAGCATAATTCGCGCGAGGGAGGAGGTGGAGGAGAAGCGTGTAGTAGAGTGAGAGAGACGATGTGTGCCGGGAAAAGTGCCTTTTCCGCGAGTTGCGCCCGTGGGATATAGGCGCTGTGCCGATATGCGTGCGCCGTGCTAGTATATACCGACCGTCGTTGCGCCGAGCGATCCGATCGAACGATGATGTATGCTGAGGGTTTTTGGTACGCCTGTGTGTGAGTGTGTGCTTGCATGATGGTGCGGCTTTGCTGTACGCGTATGTATAGACATTTCTTAGGTTTCATTAAGGTTATGGATGTTCTAGGGGGCTAATAGTGTGTTGTTTTGTTGCAAATTTATACAAATTAATTTGATGTTTATCTAAAACTGTTTTGCCTAACTACTAACGATTTGCTATTGATGTATATAATAATTATCTATAGTTGTAAAACCTATCACAATTATCACATTTCAACATTATTCTTCCACAACAACGCACTCCTCTCCCTTACTTTATGTATGCACTAACAAGACAGAAATCCACATGTAGAGCTGGCCTTGCTTTCACGCTAACGCCGCTAATATTTCTTGCTTTTGCAGAGAGAGCACACACGCTATCGCGCTTACAGCTCGCCAAGAACCAAGCGCGACACACGCAAAATAACGACGAGGGAGGAAAAACTGGGCCTCCGGGGGAGAGGACTACACGTTCATCGCGTCGTCCGGCGCTTCGAGATGTAGCTCTACGAGCGAGAGAGAGAGAGAGAGAGAGAGAACGGCGAGAGGTCAACGTGCTGAGCCTCGCGTCTTCTCTCTCTCTTTCTCTCCGACACCTACGATCCGGAAATCTCGCTCTCTAGCTTATAGCTCGCGCGCTCTCTTCTGCGTACACGCACGCGGCTTTCTCGCTGCGCATACAGAGCTTTCAGCGAGAGCTGCCCGCTTTTTCCCGACTACGACGATGATGATGATAATGATGATGATGCGGCTGATGGGCGCAGCTTTTTGCTTTTCGAGCGTTGTACTGGGAGAGCATGTATGAGTGATGGATGTAAGTAAGAGGCGCGTTGTTGTTGTTAGTGGTGGTGTCATTATGGATTTGTATTTGGATTTGGTGAGGGTAAAGATGAGGTGAGGTTTTATAGATTGAATGTTATGAAGTTCTATGAAAATGTAAATGTTAAATATGTAACTGTAAATTATATTAGCCTGGTTGTACAGATATTATGCTTCTTAATTGCATGATGGTTAAGATGAAAAGTATGTTATATTTCATTTAATTTTATTAAAGATCATGTACACTATACATCACTAATAAATATGACTAAAAATATAATAAATATAATGCATTGCCAATATAGTTATTCTTTTTACGCGGATGAAAAATATCCAACAAATATAAATAACCAACGTTACCGCCCAACTATATGCCATAGGATTATATTAAATCTAAAAAAAGGTCCGTTCAACCAGCGCTGGCAATATCGCCAAAGGATTAATCCGACAAAAAAAAAGTAAAATAAACAAACGTCAACAAACATCGTCTGCCTTTTTGCGAATCCCATTCCCCCCGTCCGCCACGCGAAACCCTGCAAACAATCCAACACGCTGGCATACCTCCCACTACTACCACCACCGCCATCATCCCCACAAATACTCAAATTTTTTCGCCTCCCACAACCGTACAATACTCGCGTTACACACCTCCTCTCGTCGTCCCTCACACCGCTAGCGAGATACGCGTAGCAACAACAACTGCAGTACATACACAATGCAAACGAGATGCGGCGCGGGAGTATATGTGTGTGTAAAATTATTGTTCGTTGTATTTCACGCGGTATCGGCCGGCCCGAGCGATAGAGCGCCGCGATATTTACCGTTCCGCGCGCACGTCGCGTGCGCCGCATCGATCCCTGCAGCCGGGAGTGCATGCGAGAGAAGCTGCGTTAATAAATCCGCTTGGAGTGGGCTTCCGGTGCGAAAACGCAGCGTGTGAGTAATGAGGGCGAGGGAGGAGGAACGCCTGCTGCAGTCCTTTTCTTCAGGTGGAGAAAGATTTTTTTTTTTTTTGAGGGGGTGGTTTGTCGTTGATGAGTAATATGATGAGATTAAGTATGTCATTTTAGGGACTGTATAGAAAGCTGTAAACGAATAAATCTCGTGTGAAAACATAAAAAATCAAATAAAATTATAAATAATCAAATAATATGAAAAGAAGTGAAAACAGTAGAATTATATTGGATTACCTAACTTGTCAGATAAAATCTTAATTTTTAAACGTAATACATTTTCAAAATGAAAAAGTTCGATAACATAATAATAGTTCTGAAAAGTAATAAGTTTTCACTAACCATGGATTTGAAAAAATATGTTGAAAAAAATAAATAAATATATCGTACATTATATAATTACTATATAGTAAATGGAATTTCATATAATTGTAATCATTGAGGAAGATAAAATAAGAAAATAATCCAATTTAAATATTACATAAATTGACCATTAGTACATTCAAAAGAGAGGGGAAAGGTCATTGAGAGGATTTTGACCCTAGCGCAGAAGCGGCTCTCGGAATGATCATTTTGGTTAAAATCTGTATCGGGAGGGCTTTTTAAGGGTGAGTTATGCGATGTCCAATAAAATTACCATCTCAAAATTATGAGATACATCGTAACACGTTATCGGCTTCTAATCCCTATTTTTCCCCAGGCCTTGATATACGACGGTATTATGCAAATATATAGTGGGCTATAAAATTAATTCATATACAACTTACTAAAAATCAACGATGATAAGTGTAAAATTATTTCGCCTCGATGGTACGCATTTTAGATTTTAATAACGTTTATAAACATATTGTAGAGATTTGTCGAATAAACAATTAAGGGAAAATACACCGACACCAATAATAACTGTACAGTTATTTTTCTACAATAATCTATGTTATGAAGTATAATGTAGTTGCATCAAACTTCATTCGAATAATTGCATAGAATAAATTACCTTCGCAATAAAGCCACCATAAACGCAGGAAAACGTCTGTAATACAAAGTATACGTTTTCTAAAGAAAAAGTCGCAGCGGAGCAGCCCCTCATGCCACCTCGATTATATTTACCACAACGAATCACCTTGAGGCAACATTGTCGCGCGATAAATATTTTACGATCGCACGAGGACCCCGAAGAATTCGCGGGCACAAAGTGCACGCGGACAAAGTAAGTATATGTAAGTACATTCTCCCTCCCTTCTCTCTCTCTCTCTCTTTGCGTGCGTATCGCTGCACCTCATCGGAGATGAATACGTTCACGGCGCGAGACGCAGACTCTCTCTCTCTCTCTTCTGGAGCGTCAGCGTGCGATAGACGAAAACAACCCCTTTCACATTGAACCCCGGCGAATTTATAAGGTCACGTCGGACGTACAGTCCGGTGGAGAAGTTTCGCGTTGGGACCGCGTGGGGATGAATTGTTTGGACAGAAGAGTCTCTAATTGTGGCCGGTATGGTTTCGAAAGTATGGTGGATTGAAAAAGTGGATTGATATAGTTGGGAAAATTTTTACTTAGAAATGTCAATGACGTTTATATTGGTAGGATTTCTGCAGCAGCAGGCATTATACTATTTGCGACGATGAGTCTTTTTATAGAAGCCATTCAGCATCCAAATATAGCACAGCCGAAGGTAGAGCTGTGTGTTATAAAATGAGCCTTTGATAGTGCGAGAATATAAAGCTTCCGTAAAATAAACGGTATAATAATATTAAATTCTTCCCGTTTTTAATGAGATTTCGCTAAAAGATTTTCCATTGAATTATGTCGGATTATAACAGACATTTTGCTCAAGTAAAATTAATGGCAAAATATCGAATCGATGTGAGATATAGTATAACAGATTAAAAATAAGGAAAATATATAACGGAACGGGAACTTTAGTATTTCGAGTTTTATTCGAAAACTTAATCAACATGACAAAATTATATCCACATTAACCCTTTCGCCAACTACTGACGCGAAATTTCATCACATAACCGTCTGTCAGATGTTGTATGTCATTTCACGTTTAATCAAATAATATGGTGAATTGATCAATAATGCATTTATAGCCCCCATATAAGATACTTTTAATTTTTATTTAAACGTAAATTAAAATTTCATAATTCACGGAATTTATTAGTTAATTAATCAACATTCATAATTATGTATTGATGATTTATTCCAAAAGGAAGAAAAATATGAATGGAACACGCGCACAGCCATGAAATAATTTTCAAACAAATAATTTATGAAAAGGAAAGTATTCTACAGTACCAAAATATAACGTATTTTGATAAATGATGAATGACAGGAATAACTCTGAAGAACCAATATTGCATTCTGTATCACCAAAAATTCAAAATTGATTCAAACCTTTCCTACCTTTCGCACCAAAAATTTCTTTTAAATCCTCGATGTCTTATTATCTACGCTTAAATAAACACAATGTCATTACATTAATCTATAACCCAAAATTGGTTCAACCCTCAAATGCATAAACGCCAACGTAAAGATAACCAAATCACAGTCTCCAGCCGCCCTGCACACAACCACCCTTAAATTTCCTCTCCCGACTGTACCGCGGTCCACGCACATACCCCCCAAGTCGCATTACCCACTCGGCCACTGGCTGGCAAGTATATACCTGGCCGTCGCGCTCTTTCGCAGCCGCGTATAACGCGCGACCCTCGGCCAGTATCAAAAGGCCCCGAAAAAACGCATCCTCTTTTGGGGCCCCCTCCTGCATCCCTATTTTCGGGATGCACACGCGGGGCTGGTTGCCGGAGGTGGGGTCGAGCAAAACGCGAGCGGCCATCTGCGGGTCAGTTTTCGACGGGCACGCGGCGTATTAAGATGGTGTGCGCGCGCAAAATTTCAGCACCACGAGACCGGACGATCCGCGCGTCGCAAATTTATAATTGTTGTTGTTCGTAGTCAAAGTTGTTGAATAAATATATAGATACACGTAGTTTTCGGTTTTACCTTTTGGGAGGATAATCTCGGCTCGCGTTGCATGTGTGGAATGGAAGAATGGAGAGGAAAATGAAGAAAGTGCGCGCGAATTATGCATAATGGAAATTGAGCCGAGTGACGCGCGGATCGAGCGTTTCCTTTCGTCATAGTCTGGTCTCTTATGGTCTTCGGTTAATCTTTTGGCCTTCAAGTTTTTGTTGTTTTTTTTCTATTTTTTTTCTTAATTGTTTGTTTATTGGAAATTTCGACCTTTCGGCAGCAAAAGTGGAAAATGATAATACGCGGCGGCCCGTGGTGATGGATTATTTGAGTGACGGTAACAATTTACTTTTTTTTGTTTATTTTATCTTTTTCTTTGCTCTCTATACTTTATCAAACATAAGAGTAAACAAGTTATTGTCAGTAACAGCTTATTTCGGTTTATTTTTGTTTCATCTGTATATCAGGCTCTTATTTATATTTACGTGAACTTTATGCAAAAGGTTATTTCAGTACAACTTAAGTAAAAGCTCCTACATCGAGTATTTACAATTTTCCCCAGCCCATCAATGATTCTCTCCGCAACGTCCCATAAATAAAGCCAGAACATTACTTTAATTCGGCCATAATTAAAATGATACAATATTCATTCTACCGGGATAAAACACAGAAGAGCTTTTGCGCTTAATTACAACAAAACTCGCTCACATTGACAAACATACCCTCGCTTCTGCATATTTTATACATACATATAATCAGCATCGACTAAAGTTATTCGCAGCCATACCTCTCCAAACGAATTTCCCCGAAATACGCGCTATTTTTATATTAATCAGCTTTAAATTACCATAAACTTATAACGCCTCTTGACGCCGCTCTCTCTCTCATATACATACATACGCACACACATAAGCCTCGCGCGCAATAATGCGCATTATAATTTTATTCCCCCTTCCGCCCCGCTCTCGCGTGCTCGGGTCAGCACCGGGGACGCATTCGAAATGCTCGCGCGTTTCGTTCGTCTAGTCACTTAATTTTCAATTATCGAGACGCGCGTTACGCGGCTATTCGTTAGCGACGCTCGCGCGGAATTTCGGTTTAGTATTTGACGTGTGCGTTTCGCTCGATCGATCGTTCGAGCAAGAGAGAGAGAGAGGAGCAAGCAAGCGAGCGCGAACGCGCGACCGCATCATGTGTGCAGGCGCGTAGTATCTGTATATATACGTACATATATGTACATAAGCGTGCGCGAGAGGCGGAATACCGACGGTGGAAATTATTTTGAATATGTCAAAGAATTTACTCGAGGGTATAGGTCGTGGGTTTCTTTGGGCTTTTTTTAAGGATTTTTCTGCAAAGGGTGATCAAAAAGGGAAATTTTTTTCTTTGCTTTTTTATTTCTTTACGTTTTAATTAGTGGGACAAGGGGGGCTGGGAAAATTGGATTGCAGATTGGAATATTCTGATGGGGAGAATGTGCGTGCGATGCGTGCTTCGGGATTTTCGTGAAAATCGGTATAAAAATCGCTGAGTAAATTTATGCGAAAATTCATCGGGGCTCGCGGGAAATTTTATCGTGTTTGTATCGCCGTGCCAGGAGAAAATGATTTTTAAAAACTTTTATGAATTTGTAGGTAAAATGCGAATAATTTATAATTAATTTTGAAGAATGTGGCTCTTTATGTATGGGAAATTTGCAATATTATAATAAAAGTTGATAATCAAAGTTATACACGTATTAAATTAGCAATATATTTTTTCATATAATTATTTTATAAAAAATATAGTAACAGTTATAGTAAATATAGATTAAAAATTTACAGACATTCTGCGCGTTTCCCAAAGCAGTAAACATTGAAAAATACATGCCTGGAGGCCCATTCGTATACCAGGGCCGCAATGTTTGCTTTGGTCAGCTAAACGCGGCTGCATTAACTATTCCGTTTAAGTTTCGTCGGGCAAAATAGCCTGTATAAATTATTTGATTAGGATAATTAAACAAACTTCGGCTCTGATTATAGGAGCTATGAAAACGTGATCGAAGTGCCAAATTAGCAAAATTACAAAGGATTCGATTAACGCGACAATGAGCCGAAATGAGCGCATATATATGTCGGCTCGAAAAAGGCGCAGATTGAAGGATCAATAGAGGCCGTGTTCCTATTTCTATTCCCAATATATCTAAATGCTGTTTAGAGTATTGGCTTCGAATGCCCGGGCATAGTCTATTTACCGGAAACTCTGCAATATTAGCTTGCATGTTAATCAAAATAACCATTTCGTACAAAATAACGTTCGCTTATATATTCGTGCTATTCGAGTGCATGCAAGTAAAAATAAAAGATACTTATGTGAATAATGAATTAAGTAACTCCCACATGCTCCCAACGTCCTAAAATACCAATCCATCACCGCACCCGAAATTCACACTAACCCCTAACAACCTCCCTCAAAAATCACTCCAATGCATCCATCCATCCATCCGATTCTCCGCTGCAGCAGTGGCGGCGGCAGCCCTAATTGAATTCTCCAACGTGGTAAAAATAAGAGAATCCAACCGACCGCCGCCGCCGCCGCCGTCCAACCATCGATTCGCACAACACACATTTCCGCAGGCTGGCCCCGCGTTACGAATGCCTTTCGCGCGCGCGTTTGCGTTATTCCCTGCAGCAGCGCCGAGTCTGCGTTTCTCTCTCGTCGGCATTCCGCGCCTCGCTCACTCGCGCGTCGATAATTAATCGCGAATATAAGCCAGATGGGCTCGTTGCGTACATGATGCGTGCTGTGTGGATTTTTGTTGAGGTTTTTGGGACGGTCGGACGCTCAGGTGATGGGTGGATGAATCGAAGAGGTGAGTCGGAATATATAGAAGAATGTGCGGATATTGTTTTTTATGTTTAAGTATAGTATGAGAGAACGTAGTGTGCGAAAGGAGTTTTAATGCTTGTTAAGCTGAGTGAGATCCGCTGTCCCAATCCATCCACTCGCAGATTGAGCATCGTACTTTAAAAACTTTCGAGAGCAAGAGAGAGAGAGGTGGCACCGTGTCTGAGCCACTCGATCTCCGTCTGTGTGAGAAAAGAGAGTGAGAGAGGATTGTTATTGGGGGGAGAAAGAATCACCCTTTCTTTAAAGCTTTCTGCTGCGCCGCGATGCCTGCTGTATATCTGCGTATTTATGAAACATCGGTCGGAGTCTTATACTTTATCATAAATATTAATTTCAATTTCAAGCGTTTAATGGGTTTATTGTTTTTTTTTCTCTCTCTCTCTCTCTCTTCGCTGCGTGTTTTGATTAATGCATAATTAATTTTCAATCCGTGCTTGTCATTTGTATGCGCGTGGAATGCATGTATACGAGGTGCAGGTGAATTGATTGTTCAACGGCAAGTGAACTTTGATTGATTGACGTTATACTTAATATGTCGATTGTAAATTGAAGAAATATACTGAAAATTGTGATTTTCAGCCTTTGATTTTCGATAAAATGTATATGATTTTAAAATGTTGCCACTCGCAAACTTTATTATTTTTGTCGATTTGGCACTTTATACTGTATAGCTTATTTTCACAGTAATTAGGTTTGTCTGGCTCTAAAAATATTCTATTGGTATGGCTAAAGATACTTGCGCTGATTTTCAGACAAACTAAAGCATGTTTTTTCATGAAAGAAACGTGTTAGCATCGAGAATAACAAACCCATACCAAGAATGAAAAACAATTGAACTATATAACAAGAAAACGAAAAATAAAATGATTCTCTCGAAATTAGCCTACTCTGCAATGGACCAAAAAAATTAGTCATCATCAATCACCTCAGCAGCAAACCACCTCAAAACGCGCGCTTCACCCTAAATCTTTCAAATTAAAACGTTTCGACATCCGCACTCCGCTTTGGCATCGCGGGAAAGAAAAATTCGCGCAAAAGGGTTACATCTCTCTATCTATGTCTATCTCTCTCTCTCTTCGTCTCCTTCCCTCTTCCTCCGCAGACGTTAAAAATCTCGCACCCCTGGAAAAGGGGTCCAACCAGCCAGCCAGCCGGCAAGGCACAACGAAGGGAGCGGCAGCGCGCGCTGGGCCAAGAAAAATAATTACTCGGAGCAGAGGAAGCGAACTTTTCCCGGCCCGGCTCTATATAGTCGGGGAAAAAAGTCTTGGGGAGCTATAAGGGAAGGGGCTCCTCTTTCATGGCTGATGAGGCGAGGAATTGCACCGCCGCCACCACTGCCGCGCCGTTCCCTTTTGTTTCCGATACTTAGTTTGATAACTCGGCGCTAGCGTGAGGAGAGAAAGGAGATTCCTCCTTTTCTTTTTCTTGTTCTTCTTCTCGCACCGAGGGTTTGCGTAGATAGTGTGTGTGTTTTTTTGTAGGTGGGGGATATGTTCTTACTTCGTGATTATTGAACGAGTTGTTGAGGTAAATTTTAAGGATTAGGGATTTTTGCGTTTTTATCGAAAATTGTTCAACTGTTATAATTTGTTATAAATGGTTGTCATTGATAACTGATGAGGACAAGATAAGATGTACGAACTAGGCCAATTATTTAGCGTCCAAGTATTAAACTTTAAATACTTTGTGACAAAGAGCACGCACTGTTTCAACGAATACAACGAAGTGTTTCATATTTGTGAGTTTTTGTCACAAGGAATCCCTCTCCTAAGAAAATCCGTCTCAACATAGGGATCGGCCTCCCACCGATCCCGTGACGATCAGAGCATCTGCCTCCGGATCCTGCACTTAGAATTTAATTGTTCTCGTTGGCACTGGGAAGGTAAAAGGGCTACATAACAACTTTAATATAACTAGGGCTGCACGATATAGCAAGATTAATCTTGATATTGTATTGTGTTGCCTCAATATTCAAGACAATAATCGATACAATATTTATATACAGTTTTTGATACAATCTTGTCTTGTTTTGAAAATAACTTGAGATTTTCAAGTCGTAATAATTTATCGAAATACTTATTAATAACTAATTCATTAAAAACAATTATTTAACTCTCACAAAAAGGCATCTTTATTAACTCAATAAGCTTCGGTAGCTGCTGGTGCCACATTCCTATATCCCCTCGGGCCAACTTACTTAGGTACGTGAAGCTACAGGGAGACGATGCGCCGCCTAGCGATGGTGTGCGAACTAGACGCTGGCCGATGGCACATACGGTGGGAAAATCAAATTTCAAATTTGGTATATATTTATACTTGCGTCGAAATTTTATTATTTTTATATTAAACCTAATGTATTTATAACATTAAAGTTTCTTAAATTTAAGAATATTTTTAACATTAGATCACTTTACAAAGGTCTGAAACCCAAGTAGTCAACTCGTTTGGCGTCTGCGTGCCTTCCTCTTCTACGTGAACCTCGCGTGCCCCGACTATATAGGTTTATGACTTTTTCATATAATCGACTTGCTTTCTGTCGTACATCTACGAACTCCATTTTTACGTGAACATACCGGGTATTTAGGTTCGAGAGCTTTTTTAATGATTAACTCGCTTAATGTCGCATGTCTGCGTAACTCCAATATGATTAAGAATTTCAGGACGAGACAATAATATTTTTCATATAGACTGACAAGACCAAGACAAGAGAGAAATTTTGAAGAAATTACAAGAGCGAGACAATAATTACAGAAATATCGTATTGTATCGCTCTCGTGCAGCCCTATCAGCAAAACAGTATACATGTATCAATATTCTGTAATTATCAATGAGTATTACAATGTTATTTAATGAATTCAATTTCCAAAAGAAATAACATGAATATGCAGTAACAAAATAAATTATAATTTTATAATGCATGTATACGAATAATTTGATGGGATTGTTATCATAATCATTTTTATTACTTTGTAATCATTATTACGATTATTAACATCGTCACTATCAAATTTTCATATTTAATATATTGCAACGCAGAATAATATAAAAATATGTTATGGTTACTGCAGGGTTAATATCGTTAACCGCACTGATAATAACAAAATTTTGATTAAAAAATGTTCACCATAAAATTTACATTTATTATACACAAAATACAAATACTTTTCATATAAAAAAGAGCTAATAACTCGTTATATATTTCGAAAATACGGAAAATAATTTTCGAAACTTTCTGTATTAATGAAACAGCGAAAGATAAAAGAGCACGACAACAGAAGCTATTATAAAACCCGCGTATAATTATTCTCTGCAACACGTGTCAAAGCGAAATAAAGCAGAAAAATCCGCGTATATAATTCCAATTATCGCGCACGCGAGTGCCACGAGGCCTGGGCGCAAAAAAACATCGCTTTAATAATCACCGCGCGGCGCTCGCGCGATTAATATTTCAGCACGAGCCAGTGCACCGCTAGGATAACGATAGTAATTTAATTGTCAAAGGCGCATAATATATACATTTTGCTCGATCCGGCGTTATTTACAGTGCCGAAAAGTCCGCTTCTCCCTCTCTCTCACTCTCACACGCATATACAGATATACGGCGGTGTGCGCATATCCGATAAATTCCCTCGTCGGAAGCTGCCGGCGGAAATTGGCTCTGCGGTCGAACTCTTTTAACTCCCGGTGAGGGCGGAAAAATACGGAAATCCCGACGAGCTTTTTTCCGGACCGGGCCGATTATCGCCTCCTCTCTTTCTCTCTTCGCTTTTTCCGAGCTGACGCTGTGTACACGGTGTCGATGGATTTTTTTTGCGAGAGAGAGAGGGAGGGTGTAGTATTTTCGTTTGTCGATTCGTTTGTCGTGATCGCTTTTTTAATGGTACGCTGTCGCTCGCGATATTTCGTTGTACGGCATCGACACTTTTTTGCCGAGTTTTAGCTGCGAATTAAATTGTCTGCCAGCTATTAGCGTTCTTCGCTTTTTAGGATTTATTGATTTTTTTTTAAACTAGTATTTTATAAATACAAAAAGAAGGAGAAAACATTTAAATATATAGCAATTTTTATTATTTACTGTCAATTATAAGAATCTGTATAAAAAATAACGAGAAACCACCGAAGATATACATTTTAGTAATGATGTAAAATATTTCTATTGCGTGCAGCTTAATTGATGTATGCGTAAAAACGAGTAACATGTAAAATGCTTCGAGTAAATTGTAGAAAGCAGTTTAAAGGTTCGAGATGAGATTAAGATTTTTATTATAAACATGAATAAATTACAAAACAAAAACTAATAAATCAGGTTTGCTCGAAACGCAAACCACTTCATAAATATTCATGGAGCATTCATATACGCTAGTATTTATTTAAACTCGAATTTTCCCACAACTATATTCACTCGGGGACGAGAATGTGATACTTGCACTGTGAAAAATTATTTTCTCGCGTCTTTCTTTGTTACTTTATTATAACAATATTAAAAATAAAAATTCTAAAAAATGCATATATACATTTTGCTTACTTTATATTTACTAAAATTACTGCTGCCCTCGTCTATTAAATATGTATAAAGCGGAACGTAACAATCGCATTAAACCTTGATAAACAACTTGTTATATAAATAAAATAAACGAATAAAACCTTAAATTTTTAATACACTGCAATTTATCCTACCTAAAACCCATACTCTCCAACATATTCAACTAAAAATTCACCATATTCTCCCTTTGCATCGCGCGCTCAAACATATATCCCCTCGCACATGCCATTTTTCTCCCCCTCGTTCCAGACCGTCATTTTTAAAAAATCGCCACTCACACACATGCACCCCGGGGGCGGTACGCTTTTGCGTTCGGATCACGCGCTCGGCCAAGCGCGCGCCGCTCTCTTTTTCCACCCAAAAAGCGTTCAAAAGAGAGAAAAAAAGAGAGAAAGAGCAGACGCGCCCCCACCGGCGTATTGATCATCGACAATATCGAAGTGCCCTATCGCCTGTATGTGTGTATAGGTACGAGGGGGAGTGTGTCTGGGGTGGGGGAAAGATGGCGTAAAAAAATGGACGGCGACACGGGGGTTGGGAAGTGCAGAGAGAAAAGAGTCGTCTTACTCGGTGGGTTTTTTTCGTTCTTGAGAGGGAATGTCTTGGGAGTTTTTTTGAGGGCAAGAACGGGGCGGATTTGCGGTTTAATTGTGCGCAAGTGTTATGATAATGCGAGGGTTCGCACGCGCACTCGGTGGTCTGGTGAGAACTCCGGATCGGTTTAAGTAGCGCTGCTGCTGGCTGGCGATCTTCATTTTGTGTCTTGGATTCAAGAAAATTATGACGACGCTCAGTATTTTAATAATAAGAGAAATGATATTTCATTTTATATGTATTGTATGATCTTATTGAAATATGCAAATAATGAAATATATTTTGTATTGATTTTGTGTAAAAATATATATTATTCGATATGCACGTTTTATTATTTGAAATTTCAAAGGATGACCGACCTATGCCGCATTCATTTCCTTGCATATAGTATTTCAGGTACTTCCGCCATTTACCTGATGGTTCATATTTATTTAAATTCTAAATATAAGAAATATTTTTTACAATATTATTCACGAAAAATACATAAACATATGAACGAACTGATATCATATGTATAGATAAATTTTAATAATTTGTTCAAGGGAAATTTATAATTATTACTGACCATACACAAGTATGGAACATTAAATGAAAATGTTATGTTCATGATTAAAATCAAAATAATTAATGCACACACGTATAACATGCGTACAATATTTCACTAATGAAAAACAAAAAGCGTTCTTCTTTTTCCCTGCGAAAATCACTGTTTACTTTTATTGAATAATTTAACTTCCGAGACTCATTGTCTTTTTTTGTGTTAACTTTTCTCTCAAACGCCGAGATTCTGGCGTACTTTCAAGTTAATTTTGTCAACGTATTTGCCGATTTATCATTCCATTAATATTTAATGACTGTCATGAAAGTATAAAACAACGGAAAATCGTTTTATGTCTTGAATATTTGATGATGCCGCTGCAATTATTAATAATTTTATTGGCGACTCCCTATATATAAATACACAAACACATACACAACACAAAGTGTGCGCGCGAGTTCAAAGTAATTTTATTTTTACTCTCACAAAGGATGCGGTGACGATGCAATAAAGATTTTCCCCTCGGCGGCGCGTAAAAAATAACGTTTCGCTCGTTAATGAATATCTAACGAGGTTTGTCCAAAATGTATATATATTTTTTACGCTAGCGCGTGAGCTGCTTGTCACGACCATCTATGCAAATTCGCGTGCAATGGGCAGTGTGATTCATTTTCAGGATATATATGCTATGAATTTATGGTGACTGACATGTGTCATTCGGGCTTTAAAAATACCTGTCTCTACGAATAAACCGTGTCGCTTTTTAAATATATTTGGTGCACGCGAGTGATAGTCACTTTATTCGTCGAAATGAAATTTTGAATAAATTACTCTGCTTTACATCAGTCGACTCATAAATGCATTCGGAAAAAAATAATTTAATTTTCGTTAATTTAATGACGTAGAGTAACTACACTAGAAATTGCCTAATAAACTTCTATTTTACATGATTTTCTTTTATTTGATCAAAGGATACACTTATAAATTCTGATCAAATAATCGAAATTAAAAATTGTTCTATACCTTACCTTACCACGTGACATTAATTGCACAACAAAGTCCATCCCAGATACGACGTATAACCCAAAACAATAAAAATAATAAAATTACGTGGGCTAAAAACATAAATTCATATACACTCGCGGAGCGTCATTAATTAACAGCGACACACACACAGAGCATCAGCGCGACAATTCCCAGAGCGCCGCACGCTCGTCGCTTAGCGCGCAGAAAAAAAATGCTGAAATTTATTTGGGTAAATCACTCGTGAATGTAAATTGAGTTTGTAACGGCGACAGTTACAAAGTAATCATCAGACCGGCCATATTGCGTTAGCACAGGCCTCCGCGCGCGGGCGTATATACACACTCTGTCCACTGTCGTATACACATGAGCACGGGAGAGTGAGCGAGAGAGAGAGAGAGAGAGAGAGAGAGAGAGAGAGAGAGAGAGAGAGGCCAGGCCGCGCCAGCAGCCGCGCGCTAAATTACGTTATATCTACGGAAACGATTGACTTCATTCACGCGCTAACGCTAACGCGATTTTTTAATTATTCGCGTCCGCTGGCCTGTTCATTAGCTCATTACCCTGGCGCACGCCATCTCCTCGTTCTCTGCAGTTCGCTCATTATTCTCGTTGGCTCGGTTGGATTGAACATAGGTTTTTTTCGGGACGCGAGAGCGACGATGATGATTGGCTTGGCTTTTTTTTTGTTTTGTTGAACGGGGAAATAGAGGTAGGTTGGGTTTGTTCCAATGATTCGCGAGGGATATTTTTAATTAAAATTGGGAAGCAGATGTTGTGTAGTGAGTATTTTTTGAACCGTTGATTGGGCAAATTTAATTATTTTTGTTTTCAAAGTGATGTTTTTTCATTATTTTCAAAATTGTTTGGTGAAAAATCGTAGTTATTTGGGGATTGAAATTCATGCAGCTTTTTTGATAGCTGATATTAAAATTTTAATTATCAAAGTGAAATATTTTGAAATATTTTGCATTAATTTTATTTTCAAGAGAATTCATGAAAAATGTTGATTGTATATGTTCAAACAATCGTAAAAAAGTCAATTAAATTCGTTGAATTATTTCGTTTTATGAAATTTGTCTGACAGTTAAAAAATAAAAATTTTATAAAGTATTACATATACTACATATTTTCATTTCCAGTACAAATTCATAAAATTTTGCAATTAATTATTACCAGCATTAATTTTGGTAAAATGAAGACAAAATCAAATATTAAATTGAACAAAGGGAAATTTTTAATTACGTAGAAATGTTTGACTTTATTTAGTTTTTAAAATCACCATGCTTACTGTAAATCGTTATTTTTCAGAAAGATTCATCATGATTTATGGATTTTTTTCCCAATAATAAATCATAGCCAGCAGGTAGAAAACATTTTTTTCTCAGAATATCGCGACCGTTCGCCGGCGCATTTGTCAACGTTGAATTTTACGGAAATATTTTTGTATCGAGCACACGCGCATTTGCGAACGCGAGCCTGAATTTCCACGTTGTTATTGATTTTACGCGCTGTCCATTATTCACAATGACGAGCTCATGGGAACGCATACACGGCGTCGCATTGAATATAAATCACCTAAGCCAAAATAAATACGCGCCCGTTAAAAAAGCCATTAAAAACAAAGCGACAATGTTTACCTTTCCGTGTACCGATGATAATAATGGCGATAAAAAAAACCGCTGCAGCACGAAATCCCGACAATTCGCGTCTTTTTTGTCGCGTCGCTTTGAGAGAGCAAATTGCACTTGACAGCGCGCGCGCAGCTCCCATTGAATATTCAACGCGAATGAAAACGTGGTGTTTTTTTGCTTAAAGTTTTACTCGCCGGTATTCTGTGTATGGCATTTTACTTTTATTCCGGATTAATTATGGCATTATGTGAGAATATTGATTGTATTATGTTAATCCATTAATTATATGCAGATTTCAGCCCCCTGTATTGATCGTCCCGCGCGCGTATAAATTTGTTATTTTCCCGTTATATCGTATTTTAAGTATTTTTCGAATATTTATCGATTTATTGATGTCGACGAATGTTTTCTGTTTGTATCCATTATAAGCTATAAAAAATGTTTTCATATAATCTTTTAAAAGCTCGGATTTTCCATTTTAAAATGTAAATTTCGAAAATATATACAAATAAATCCGAGACTTTGTTTAACTGTAAACCTTTTTGTTATATTCCACGAACATTTATATGTATATTTATTTCATTTCCGATCGGCGAGCCTCGGTAATGGGTTCGTGGAAGCTTATCAAGTTTCTAATCAAGCATTGAATATTGGCACATTTATTTCGAGAAAAGTAAGGAACTGAAAGTTTAATTTATTCATATAACGTGAATTTAATTGATAATAAGCTATAGAACATATTTTCGTCGCGCTATCTTATCTCTCGTTTTATATTTATAGCGAATAAATAAATGATAATGGGTATCTTAAGAGCTTCATTGAACATAATGATTACTGCAAACTGACTTTTGCATTTTCCTATCGATGGACTAATGAATTACTACAACCACTTTCCTTGCGTCTATTATAACACTCGGAACCTAAACAAATCCCACTGTTAAAAAATACTATTATATACGGACGAATCAATACGCGAGACGTGTCACTTACCGCTGCTCCCAATCTCTCTCTCTCTCACTCTCCTCATCCATTAAAAGAAGCCGCTGGCGAACACAATGGGCATCAGGCTTGGAATCTAAATACCAAATATTACAGCGCGTTATCTTCTTCAGCCCCTTCGCCATCATTCCTTATTTACCGCGGCCTTTCCCACATTCCCTCTACCCGGGGGACGTGCGAAACTGAAATTTCATACTACTCTCCGCCCCCGCTGCCGAGTTTTTAAAGCTTCCATTAGCGCCGATACAGCGCCACGGGGATCTTTCGCCTGATGGAAGAGGTTTCTTTCGGTTGCTGCGAACCTGCCTTTTTCTACATCTTGGCTGTAGGGTAGTCATGACGAGGACAAAGAAATTTAGGGGTAGGAAGATAAATACTTTAATAATGTAGAGTGTATAATTTATAATGTTTATTATAAATTTGATGAAACGTTTTACATTGCTTATATATGTTTGCTTATTCAAATTTTATTGATGGAATCCGCGTGTTATTTTTTTATTATTTTTCTCAGAATGAGAGCACAACATACAAACATGTACCTCAGGGTGTTCAGTTAATCATACATAAAGGAACACCACCAGAAAATTTATTATATTATCACTGGAACTAATGACCCAGGGTACGATCAACGCCTAAAGACCCAATTCATAAACCGAAATAGCCGGAGATGAATTAAAACTCGCGCGCTATCAAATCAAATGGCCACAATCGCGCTCGCGATTAATTTTAGCCGGTAGCGGCGAGTCAAAATCACGCGCAAAAGCACAAATTTCTCGCCTTAAATCTTGGATGTATTTTAAGACACTCCGCGCATTTATTTTTTCATAAGAAAACGGCCGGCGTATGCGCGTTCTCCTGGCAATTTGCCGGCGCTCTTTTCGTCGCCGGTCGCTCGCGCTCTTTCCGTTCCTTTTCCTATACACGACGACGACGACGATGGCCGAGCATACGCGGCTTTCCACTTATCGGGCGAACGGGGAAACGCGGGTCGGATGGGCAGTCGTGGTTTTTGTTATCTGGTCGGTTTATAATGGACGCGGTTTTTTTATTTGGTTGTATTGTTAGAGTGATAGAAAGTGTAGCAGAAGGAATGTGTTTGATAGTAGTGAATAACAAGGTTAATTGTTATTGTGTATTAATTTTTAAAGTTGATATGTCGTTACGTAGCAATGTAAACATGATCGTTATAATGACAAAGGCTGTTTATTTTGGACGATTGCAATTTATATGTTTTCTCGAACGACGAACTTTGTTGAGAGGTAAACGTCGAATACGAAATTATACGTGTGCTCGAAACAATTGCAATACTATTATTATAAAATAGATGAGTGATGAATTCTAATAATGAAATTTAATTCCAAATACGCATTTACGTGAAGTAAGGATAAAGATAAATGATGCTTTTGGATTGATAAATTCTTCGAATTTCTGTTAGACTTGTATTTACAATTATCTTCTTATTCGATGTAAAATGTACTTGTAAATATATATGTTACGATTTCCGGAATTCCATAATATATACTATTTCATTAAATTTACAATTATTTCCTCATTTAAAGTAAAAAAATGTATTTATAAACATATATGAGCTATTCTTAAATTTATTTCCCTTTTACGTCACATAAAAATAAAAAATTTTTTTTAAGGCATAGTCATCGAACAAGGTTTTTCTTGTTTTTTGAACGTCGAAAAGGCCTAAAAACGCAAAAATCGCAGAAATCTGCAGCGCCGGCTTTGAGAGTTTTTCATGCCTTTTCGACGTTCAACTTCAAACCCTTGTAACTTTTGAAGGAATCAACATTTTGTAATTAAAAAAAAAAAGAATTAAAGCTTCTTCTTTGAAGTTTAAATTTATTTTTTGAACTTTCAAGTTGACAGATTTTAGAAAAAATGGCTGACTTTTGAAGAGAAAGAATTTTTTGACTATTTTCTCAAAAACTATAGAAT
>UXGD01000954.1:0-42500 GCA_900474315.1 Torymus auratus
AACACAAAGGATTCATTTTGTTTAAAGTCCAACGAAAGACGTGACTCGCGACACGATTCCCCAAAATTTTCTAGCCCAATCGACCGCCATTATAAATCCTACAAACTTATCGCTTTTTCTCTAGCTCCAAAACAAAGAACTTCCCACACACGCGCGACACTCGCTCGCTTTCTCAACATCAAGAAAATTCTTTTTTCTCTCTTCTCTCCGAGCCGTTAAACTCGGAAAAGAGTTTTCATCTTTAGTCAATTGATTACCTCTAAATCAACCGTATATCGCTTTATTCTAATGCTCGATACTAATCCGCGCGACCTATCTCTTCTCGCCTTTTTATCATTGTTTACTTTGTCGTTCACTGTACTTTGAAAATTATTTTTACCCACATATAAAGCACTCGCGCGCGCGTAATCGTTGCGAGAGATTATTGATTATCTGCGCGCGTATAAAACTCGAGCTTCGTAATATAATATATAACGTATATATATATAATTTTATCGCGATCGACGCGCAGCGCACACACATAAACGTAAATTCCCCGCGCACTTTTTGTCGCTATAAACAACATGAGCGCATCTTTAAAAAAAAAATGAAAAAAAAAACTAGGTAGTGTATCTCATTCGCGCGTCACGCTCCGCTCTAATCTCGAAAATATTCTCGTTCTCTCTCGGGTACCGATATATCTCACGAAAAGCGCAGAATGAAGAAGAAGAAGAAGAAGCAGGCTCGCTTCTTCTTCTTCTTTTTCGCCGCGCACGCATATAATCGGTGCCCGCGCGCTCGTCCCTTATCAGCTACGTTCGCTCACGATAAACCGCACACACACACGCGCACATATATTGTTGGCACTCGCGTAAACGAGCTTTTCTGTACGACGCCTCTTTCAATTAGAGCGGGCCGCGCGTGTGGTCCGCGCTTCTTAATCTCTCTCCCTCTCGCTCTCGCGTGTTGTATGTCTTTGTGCACCGAGAGAGAGAGGAAGTTGTCTCACTCTCTCACACTGTGTCGCTGTTGATAATGAGCGATAATAAGGTATAAGCTGGTATTGTGTACGTGTTTCGTTAGATTTAAAATAGACGCGCCGATAAGATTACAACGCACGCGTGTATGTATGGATGCGCGGTCGCGTGGGTATATATCGGGATGGTTTATGTGTGCCTCGAGAGTTACGCGAGAAAGAGAGAAGTGTGTGCTGGCGCGGCATTTTTTTTTTTCGGCGATGATGTATAGAGTCCGTGTATTTACACTTGTGGTTCCGAGAAGATGATGTGCTGCAGTATATATATATATTGAAAAACTTGGAATCTTAATCGTAAAAAATTGTCTCTCGCGTCTATCTCTGTGTATTAGAGGAAAATTTTCTATCTATCAATTCTTGTCACATTTTCACTATAAATCGTCACGACGATTTTAATTATCTTCCTTTTTTTTAAGATTATGGGTTCGTCCAAGAGTCTCAATGACTTTACAAAGCTTTGTTTACCGACAAAGTTTGCGAGAACTCGTGCAACGTGATATAATCCGACGAAACTTATTCCTCACATTCGGCAACCTTTGAAAGCAGACCATTGGAATTTAATTCAAACTCTACCTTTCAACTTGTTGTTGTCATATTTTCATCACGCGTTAGTCACGTGAGCCGGCTGATATCCTTCTCTTCAAAACAAACCGACTGACATCCCCGTGACAAAATCACCGCTCGCTTACATCACAGCACAACCGCTTCGTTTTACTAGCCGCGCGTAAAAATTTATCGCCCCCCCTATATACCAACACATACATACACCTTCGCGTGGCGATAAAAACCCGCGCGACGCGTTACGGCCGGTGGATAACATCATCTCTCCCTCTCTCGTATATACGCATCGCGCTCGCGAAATTTCGGTTTATTTGTTTACTTATCGCGCGAGGGATTGGGTTACAAGTGACACGGAGAGGCGAAATTGAAGACGTCGAGTAAAAGATGGCATGCGCTGTGTTATGTGGAATTAAACGTGCTGAAGTTGTAGAATCCTATTTCCGGTGTACTTATACCGGCAAACCTGCGCGCGGCTGTATTGTACAGTCGCCGGTGGTTTGGGTTTTATATTTCAGTTTGGGAAGGGGAGTCACGTGCTTTTTAAATGGATGCTTCATTGTGTTAGGTGGCGCGACGAGTTTTGAAAGGAAATTTAGCTGTTCATCGATTGTGAATTCGTGTATAGGATGGTTTTCGAGCAAGCAACGCGAGGGATGTTTTCAACCCACAATAAAGTGTACATTTAATTATTAGACAACCCAAAGAAAAGAGAAAATCTCGCGGTTCCCTCAAAAAAAGCTTATCGGCCAATCTCACGTGACGCTACATATATTTACAAACCCAAAACTTCCTCTACTGCCACTTCGTGTCTCCCTAATGAATATTCACTTATTCCACCCTTCTTCGAAAGAAAAAAGTCACTTTGACTTCGTTTATATACACTCGTGACGAGCGGCTTGGTGGGTCACACACACCGTTATCTCTGGCGACCATCGGTACGCGGGGCCAACGCTCTCACGCACGCGGTGTGACAATATATATACAGGTAGAGGAGAACAATGGCGGACGGCGCGTATATGGTGTTGTGCAACGCGGATCCTTTACGTTGCCACCGACAGGCGCCCAGACTTTCCTTAGAAAGTGCTGGACGCGCGAGAAGCTTCGGGTCAACAGGGTGGCGTATGATTATACTATTATAAGCTTCTTTATTCTCTTTGTCGTCTGCGGATCGCGCAGTAATCAATCGCTCGCGATTAATATGTAATAATCGCGGGGTAATGAACAGTTGCGTAACGCGATCCCGGCGTAGGTATATGGTGAAGGATTGATAGTTGATTGGACAAAAGAAAGGAAAAATAACCTATATGTATGTATATAGCACACCTTTCTGGAAGAACAATCATGGCGGTGATTGTCGCGCGCGTCTTTCGATTTCTCGCCGATAGACGCGCGCGATAAGCGATCGCTGTACGTAGTAGCGAGCTCTCGCTTTCACGTGGCTCTTCCGCGTTAACGTTCTAGGGAACGGGGAGGGGGCGTTTAGTAAGACGGTTATCGGACTGCTGTTGCGCAACTCGCTAATTTGATTGGATAAAGGATCAGAGTACGCTCACGTGTGTTTCAGGTTTATTGGATCACTGGAATGGATAGTAATATTGAAGATAAAAAAGAATTTTCAAAGTGAGGTTATGTTGGTGTCATGAGAGAGCGAATGATAATTGTTAAAGTTCGTCATTATGAACGAAAAACCAACAGACTATACATTTTTTTGTATGTAATTATTTACGTATACAATGTTCTAAATTTACATTCAAGAACACGTTTTTTGTGAAAACATTTTTTATTTTTATAGTAGCGCTTGGACACACTCGATATGTGGGATTTTTACCTTTTAAAATAGTAATTTTTATGATTTTCGTAGCAAATTTTACTTAAAAAAAAAAAATGCAAAGTGAAATTCGCTACGAAATATCTTAAAAGTTACTATTTAAAAATTAAAAATCCCACATATCAAGTGTGTCCCATCCCTATATACTATAAAAATAATTAATTTTCCTGTAAGAAAAGTAACGTTCATAAATAAATTTTCCTCCGTGTAAAAAAGAGAAAAAATTCTCATCGCCATACAAAATAGCATTTTAAAATCACAAATCGCATTTTCCTGCAACAATTTTCATCGCCCCTGTTCTTCAGCTCTTAATCGGAACAACATTCATTAAAACCAAGTGTCTATTAAATATACTTTCGACATCGATTCACACTCGATCAGGAAAACCCGCGCGCACAAAAACGCAATCACAGAACCACCACGTGACTCCGACTGCATACATTAATGATCTCTCTCCCCTGCGTCGCGATCGATATTAAAAAAAAAAAAGACGCGAAACGCCACTCGTGCATAATTACAATTTAAAGCGCGCGACGCTGTGTTTGCGCGTTATCGGAAAAGGATCAGCGCGCGCGATGTACACATTCGTATAGAGAGCCTAATTAAGTTTCCATGCGCGAATCGCGCGCGCTTATACGCGGTGCACGTGAATTTTATATTTAGAGAGGAGTGACGCGGCCTGAGTGACGGCACGTGCTACGATTTTCTTTTCTGTCTTGGCGAGTCTTTATACATATATTATGGATAATTGTTTATTGGTAGTAACGTATGATGAAGAAGAAGGTTTCTGAATATCATGGTTGTTAACGGTTATGATATTCGAGAGAGAGAGGGGGAGTAATTAAAATTAAACCCAATTGTTTACGCATTGAAAGAATTGCGTAAACACGCATTTCGGAGCACACCCATATACTTATATACCTACCTACCTCAACAACAACAACAACAGCAGCAGCGCCGAAATCACGCCAAAAACTTCACTGACTCATCCCGCCCGCTTTTTGCATCATCCATTATAATTCAAAGATTCTCCTCTACCACACGCGTGCACACATACTCGCGAAATGCAAACATTCACACACACACACGTATCGCACGTGTATATATATACGCACGACCCCGCGTGCTGTTTATGTAGGTCTCGCTCTCGGTGTGACGCGGCGGTGCGCCGGCCATTTTGATAATCTCCCACTCTCGATCTCTCTCTGTCGCGCGTCATTATACGCTTCTCGCCGCGGCTCGGCTATCTACACACGAGGGTATAATATAATACAGCGCGGCGGACGGAAAGTTGAAAATTGAGAGGAGGCGCGGTTCGACGAGAAAAATTGAGCTGTTGGGGATTTAGCTTCGCCGAAAATCCGTGAAAATGGATTTCTTAGAAGCCGGCGGTAGAGGGAAACGAGGGTTCGCCGGACACTCGGTGTGTAGTATCAATTTCACTGTCTGCGTGCTTTAGACGTCTTTGTTTTTTCTCCAAACTTGCGGCGTGCGTGGGATATTTTCGCGGAATCATCGAGGTTGGGGGGCAAAGAGTTTTGCTGGGTTCGAATGACGAATAACGGTGTATAGAAGACTACTTAAGGTTTGTATTAACGAGCGCTCGCGGTAGATATACTTATATATAAAGTGTTCGAACTCTTCTCTGTATATATATGTTTTACTTAGCTCAATTACCTTGAATTACAAATATTATACACGCAGCGATATGGCTCATTACATGGTAACCGAGTGCTCATCCACTATTAACGCGTCTATATATCGACGGTTTCTATATAAGCAAAAAGTCTCTCATCTCGCATAAATAATACACTTTCTTATACACATACACATAGAGATAGCTATTCATGCGAGTTATTATGCATTATTATCGGAGTGAGCGCGCGCGCGCAGAGCGCTAAAATTACGCTCTCTCATCCTCACTTATTCACGGAGCTGCGCTTTCACGATCCGATTATAACCGAAGTGCGCGTAGTTCGATGAAGAAATTAACGTTTTTCTGGCGCTTCCTCTATCTCAACTTTTCCTCCTCGCAGTCGGTCATAACGTGAAGGCATTACACGCGAGCAATAATACAGTTATATATATAGAGTCAAATCCGATTTTCACAGGCCGCATAGTTCCGTTCCGCCTGCTCTCCTCGTGCGACTTCCGTTTCCTGCCTCGCAGAGACATGAGAGAAAAGGGCGTCGGGAAATCCGGAAAAAAAACCCGCCACGTATTATATTTTTAATTCGACATCAACTCTCGTGTATTAATTATTATTGCACATCACACTTTTTTTTACTCGCGTCGTGGCTTTCGATAACCGAAACCTTGAGTCTCTCTCTCTCTCGCTTCTTATCTCGTACTGGCATTCCTCGCCTCCTTTCGCGCAAGCACACACGTTTCTCTTTAATTACCAGCCGCACGCATCTCCGTCCCTCTCTCTTACTGAAAAATTCACGCTCGCTTCTCAAGACTATATACTATACACACGGCTCGTCCCGACCGAAACGCACACATACACAGGACCCGAAAACTTCGGCAGATAAACATCTCTCACTCGCGTATTATATACGCTTCATTATTTACACCGCTATTAATAAATCGCAGCGAGTGTGTGTATTGCGAGTGTAGCAGCGAACGCGCCCGGCAGTAGTAGTATAGTAGTAACAGCCGGGCATGCGCAGCCGAGGTCTCCACCTCTCTCTCTCGCTTGCGCGCGCGAAGAAACGAGGCGATTAACAGACCTAGAAAAAGAGAGAGAGAGAAAAGTGACGACGCTGTGTTAGTTAGGCTGGCTCTGCACAATGGCACGAGCTAAGTGTTGAGAGTTGAACGGTATAAGTGTATACACATACATATACGCTAATGACAAAGTTGTTTTTCATTATACGTGTATGTGTGTGTGTGATTTCGGAAGGCCTTGAAAGAGCGCACTATATAAGTTCGTGATCTGCGTCACGAGCAGCGCGGCGACGAATGCCACATGTATATATAGTTGTAAACAGAATAATGGTCAACTTTATTTAACCAACGATACCAACCATTCGTTTTCCTTCTTTACAAATATACCTATACACATAACGCCATCAACAGTCAACACTTCGAAACAAAAAAAAAAAAAACTAAATCTCATCTTCCTCTAATATACAAAGACGCTCTTCCTCTCTCTCTCTTTCTCTCGAATCACTCCATCACCTTTGGAGCGTAGCATACAGAGAGTCACTCACTCTCTCTCTCTCTCTCTCTCGGCGCGCGCTCGGGTCCCCCACTTCTCTTTCCGCACAGTCCGTCGACTGCTGCTGCTGCTGCTGCGCCGCCGCTATACTCTTCCCCCCCTCCTCAGCACAGCGTCGGCGGCGGCGACGGGCTGCGCGCGACCGAAAAGCGCCAGTTTCTCCTCGCCGATCGTCTCCGTCTCATCCCTGTTGTGCGTGCGTGCCGCTCTCGCTCCTGCGGAACGGAGATTTTGTTTTGCGTCGCGCCTTTTCAATAATAATATAACCGTGACCGTGTATGTAACAATTGATGTACATACTTGTGAACGTGTACACGTTGTGGCGTTACCTACGTAAATAATACCTGTGCGCGTGTGTGTGTGCGTGTGTTTGGAGAGTTAACAGTGAACGAGAGGGAGAAGAAGCATCAGAGCAGCAGTTGGTGGTGTCGTGCGGATTGTTTTTCCCCGAAGCGCGCGCACACAGCAGACGAAGAAGAAGAAGTATAGCGTGAAGGAGGAAGACGGAAAGATAGAGAAAGAGAGAGAGAGATTAGTTGTGTGCGTACGTACGTCTCTCTTCAGGGGGAACGAACGAAGGTACGTGGAACAGGGGGTGCGCGGGAGGGGGGCCCATTTTGGCCGCCGAAGAAGAGAGCAGCAGAAGCAGCATATCGGAGACTGTCGTCCGGGATTAGCAGCCGTATAGCCGCCCGCGCCGCGACACATCGCACAGCGAAGAAGAGACACTTCTTCTCCGCGCCTCCCACCATTTCTCGCTTGCGCACTCACACACATAGTATAGTGTCTTTTATCTCTCGGCGATTGGACGATTATACGCCGAGCGAGCGCGCGCGCGCATATATGTGTGTGTTATGTATGTGTGTACGTGACACACGATGATGTTTTCCCCAGTTTGTTGCGCCGAGTGATTGCTCAACTCTCTCGAGCAGGCAGGCAGGCAGCGTTTTTTCAAGTGGAACGACGTCTTTTTCTACGCCGCGCGCGAACCAGTGTCACTACAGATTTACGTGTGTACGTTGTATACATGTGATGTGTGATTACATTTGCGTCGAGTGAATAAAAGTGCGTCGTCGTCGTCGAGTTGTGATGCGTCTCTCTTTCTTTTGGTGATTGATTAATATAATAAAAGAAAGGGAGGGGGGTATAACCCCGATATACGAGAAGTGCCCTGGTGTTGTAACGACGAAGAAGTTGCTGCCTTGGAGGAAATACAGTGTGTCCGTGTGAAAAGTTGAAGAATTTCGTAGTGGCCACAGTGGGTAGTAGTACCAGGAGTGTCGCCGTCGACGACAATGCCACTGGCTGCCGCTGTCACTCCCTCGTCAGCGGGCCGCCAGCGCGTTGGATTGGCCGCCGAGGCCGCTAAACACAGCCAGCGTCGTTGCCTCCTCTACGGGAGACCTTAACCTCAGCGCGATTACCCGGTAAGGGGTTTGTGACCTCTTCAATGTATATACTTATATGTCTTTTGTGGCTGTCAGAGGGAATGGGTGAACGAAGGACACCTGTATACGAGATAACGCGTATGTGCGTGTGTTGGGAGCAGACGGCTGCTCGTGCGAGCGCCTACGTCACGAGTAGCTGCGTCAATTCTCCGTAGATTGCGAGGTGTATATATCTGTCTCGCTCTTTCTTTCTTTCGCTCCTCGCGACTCCCCCCCCGCTCGCTCGAACCGGCTAACGTGGCGTGCGCGCGTTCCACGGAAGGTTCACGAATTCGTCTCGTGATCGCGAGTGATTAGAGAATTAGAGATTATATACACACATACACGGTTAGTCCTTTATAACACATAACGTGTGTATGTGTATCCTGTACGGAAGAGTTCTCATATAATACATATTATATACGGTTTTTTTTCTCTCTCTCAACACGCGTGTGGTGTGTGTGTGTACGATGATGGATATTGATAAAGACGTGCGGCACGAGTACATATGAATGTCGATAACGACGCTAGTTCGTGACGCTCTCACGCGTGCGCCTTATTATTATTAACCGAAACGCGAATTATCCTGTTAGCTGGAATTATACTGGCGCACACGCGCGTCGCGTGATATATATATTATAATTGAATATAACGCTCTGGAGTGTCTGTCTGTCTCCCGTAACTTTTTGAGGATTCAATTCGTGCAAGTTTCGCTATACCCCTGATTCATTGCGCGTGATCTCTCCAAGTATGTTTCTTAATGTACACATAATACCGGAGTTACAAATCCGCGCACGAGCTGTGTATAATAATATATATGTATATATATGTGCACTTTGTTAGAAAGTTTTAAAATCCGTTTCGTCATTAGCACGCTGTAATATTGTCGCTCGCGAAAGAGAGAATACGCGGAAGTTTCGCCGTTCGAAAATGCGCGCGAGAATTCCTATATAGAGACTTTTCTTCTTTTCTTTTTCGTGGATATTTAGCTTTAATTAAGGCCGGACTTTTAGTCCGCATCCGCCTGTATATATATATACACAATGAATCGGGCATCATACAACTTTTTAATTAATTACGAAAAATGGTCTATCAGCGGGTGTATTTTGCTTTTTCGTTTTTCCCCCTAGCTCTTTTTTAATTGGTCGGAGAGTTGGTCCTATTGTGTGTCACGCGACCGAATGTGACGGTCCTCTACAGTGAATTAATTAGCCGAAAGGAACTTGTCGAGACAATAATAATAACGACGAGAATCATGAGCGCGGGAAAACTCTACTCTCCTTCTCCTCCGGCGTCCACTCTCCGTCCTATTTGTCGCGATAAAATGACATTTCGATCGGGCGAACTTTCAGTCTCCCCCGCGCAAGCCCGATTATGAGCTGAAAAATATTCTGGATGAGTTTTCCCGGTAGCAGAGGTAATGCCAAGCTGGAGAAACCAAGTTTTGGACTACAATTCGCTTGACGATTCTCTCCGCTGCGGTGAACTTTATTCATTTTCTTAAGTCGTTTTAAAGCCGGCGCGTGCGCTATATCCACCCCCCAAACTTTCCGCTTGTTTACAGAGGTTATGTTCGAAATTTTCGAAATGCTGCATACATGTGTGGGTGGAGCGGTATTGTCTCTTACTCGCAACGCTATCTAAATCCATTAGCATCGAGCGAAAAAAAAAATTAAGTACGCGTATATAGCATTTCCATTTCAGGCGCGCAGAGACATACAGGCCCGGTTTACACGTGGATTAAAAGGCAGCAGCCGCCATATTAGCCTTGGACGCACGTGCACTCCCTCTCTATACATCAGCGCAACCGAATGAATGTAATTTACTTATACCGAATGAAACCAGAGTTTCGAAAACGCGCTTCGCACGCGACGTTATTGTTCTCTTTCGAACGTTAACTCGGAGAGATTCTCCCTCCCCCTACACGTGCACACGTGACCTACAAATCGCTCGAAAAAGAAAAAAGCGCGCGAGTTTGTCTAAATATTCAAACGCGACCCAACAACCGCTCTTCCGTTCCCCTTGGACACGCTCCAAAATTCTTATATACACGTTCCGGTGAGGAGTAGGGGAATAATACTCTCGTATAACTTCAGGTATCTCCTGTTCGCGAAATTTTCAAGTTCTAATTTTTGCGCGCGGACGGTTTTCCCTTCCGCGGAGAGAGGAAGCGCTTGATAAAGCCATTGCAGCGTGAGTCACTTTATAAGCGCGCGTGCCAACCCGGCGGAATTCGCTAATAATCATCCGCGGTCGGTAAACGCAGGCGATGATCTAGTTGTCGGTGATGCGGTATGTTTGTGTATTTTTATGCTGTTGACACGATCCACGCGTGCTTCGTCGTCGTATATATAGATGCTGACAAAAATATGTGTATATATTCATTCAAAAATAACTGAGTCATCGAATCAACAGAACAATTCTCTCCTCCGTTCGGTAATACCCATAACCAATCCGCTCGATTCCTGCGGATGTCTCACTTATGTGTCTGTTACGATTACCGTATATCGCGTAATCCGCAATTACAACAGGCGTTCGGTCTCGTAATATACATAAAACTGCGTCATCGACGAATTCCCCAACAGTCGGAGACCACTGCACAGAAAATATATAAGCGCGCGTCACGTGAAAACTATACATATAGCAGAGAATCGAATTGACCTCTCGGGCTGCTGCTCTATACAGCGGTTCGAAAAAAATTTGAATAATTGCCCGCGTCACGTGGACGACTAGTGATGCTATACACATGTATAGGTGAGGAAAGCCGAGCGCATGCACGCGTAGATCGTTTAGAAAACCTTTTTTCCTTAGTTCTGGTATATCGACACAGATTATTTTATTTTCGAGGCTGAAGAGAACGAAGTGATAATACGTATACTGCCGAGTTAATGACTTTGAAGTCGTATATACGAGATACTTAGTCAACGTCGCTGTCAAGTCATTAACTTAAAAAGTTTCTCACTCCCGTGTTGGGGGGGAATCTTCCTCCGCTCTTCATTAGCGCGAAGTCAAGCCTAATACACATCACCATTCACATCACGCGTCTCTCTCCACTTTCGAAATTTCAATTGACTATGCCGCTCAAATATTTACCGCGAAGAAAAGCCGAATTTCACGGAGCACCGAGGTGCAGTGTATTATATTATCCATCCTCTCGCTTAGCTGCAGCAGCAGCAGCAGGAGAACGAGAGATAAGCCAAAAGTATTTCGAAAGTCCGCGAGGCCAGAGCAAACTTCCGTTATATTATGTACCTTTCGCTCTCTGCATGGAAAAACCCTCCTCTCGACATGGCCAACTTTTAACTTATTCGCCCTTATTGCAGCTCTTTGCGATATATATATATATATAAGTCAAATGTTTATATATATATGTAGGAGAGATACGTTTTAATTGGTATCGTCGCTGTATACAGTTTACTTCGTTCGAAAGTACACGCGAATCCTCTAATCCCTCTCTCACTTGACTCCGCTTTGACTTTCGCTGTTTAAAGAGCCCACGGGAGGTAAAAGTTTAGCCCGTTAAAGTCACACCACCACATGAGTGGAATAATTCCAAAGTGTCGAGGGGAACCTTTTGAAGTCTACGATAATAATAACGACGAGATTTAGGCATTAATTTTTTAGCCATTAATAACCGAGTTACACTAAAACCACATATATAACAGCCTCGTGACTTTCTTCAGCACCTCTCTCGACTTTCTATATACTACATCCCGCAGAAAGAAAAGAAGACAAGAAATAACTAGGATATGTACGCAGGCATCAATTCGAATTAAACTCGGCACCCCACGTCGCGCATCGTCCCATAAAAAAAAGTCTCTCTCTCTCGATCATCTGCTAGCCGTCGCCGCAGAGGTAGTTCCCCAGTGACGTCACAGGCGTCGCGCATCGGGGTCAGCACAGCTGCGGCCGGCAGTGTAGTACGTACGCATATATACATACACATATACGCGGGGAGTAGTGTAGAGCGGTGGTGGCGAGTGGGGAGGGAAAAAATCGCCGTCGTCGTTTCAGGAATTGAGCAATGATACGCTCGGCGCTTCTAGTGGCTTCGAGCGGAAGACCGTTAGGCTTGTTGTCTCCTCTCTCTATCTATCTTTTTATTTTGTTTTTGTTACGTTCACGGGGGTGTACGCAGTCTTTTTGTTTTTTGTCGGATATAATATTCCTGCTCACCTATATAGAGACTCTATAAAAAGCGCGCGTTTACAGCGTCCCCCCGCTCGTTCCTTTTTTTCCGCCTCGAGTGATAGAACCTTCGTGTTTTAAGTATTGCGAAGCTTTTTTCCACTGCTCGCGCGCGTTTAATTCCCTTTTTGCGAAGTGATTAACTGCGCGCCGTAAAGGAGATTCGCGTTAAATACGCAGCGCTCGTATAATCTCATCCCTCCGTTCGGTTTATATGCTCGTCGCTGCTCTTTAATTGCTCGGTTTTAATCTTATACCTTCGCTCGCGCCCCGATATTATATTCTTTTATAATTTTATCCGCCTGTCTGTCCAATATGACCTTATACAACCGTATCAAAAACTTTTATCATTTTAATGTCGAAGAGAGAAAAACCACGTAAACATACTGCTGAGCAGGCAACTTTCGGTCGCCGTGTGTATATACACACACTTACGTAACGAGCGAGCGAGAGCGCGCGATTCGGTTTCCTTTTAAAAATGGCCGCCGCCGCCGCTGAGAGCGCGAGCATAAACACAGCGGCGGCGCTGCGCGTTGTACACACATCAGCCGCCGACATTGCGAGAAGCCCGCCGCGCGCGTGCACATCGCGGTGTGTAAGTGGGGGGGATTCGTGGATTTTGGTAGCGAGGATGATGAGTAAGGCGAAGGCTTTTTATAATCGTATGGTTTGGGGTTTCGGGAGAATTAGCGGCCTTGGATGAAGTGGGTTAAAAATGAAAGTAGAAAAAATTATTGCATATAGTTTGTTTCGAGTATAGTTTTTTTCTGTGTTTTTGATTTTAATCGAGACGTAGGCGAATTGAATGATTGGGCGATCTGTTGTCTGCAAAAAAAAAAATGATAATTTGGATAGCGTCTTTTTTTTATGCAGTAAAGGTTGTTTATACGCAGTTTCTTATGATTTTCAAGGTCAAACGTTTTTCCTCAACACGTAGATCGTTTTAAAGAGGCACGCAGTAACACACAGACGTGCATATAGGCTATTAAAGAATCGTTAACGGTCTGGAACGTTATAATAACGACTCGATTGAATACATTTAATGGCGATTAAAAAAAAAAGACCAAACGATAAATCTCCGTTCTAAAAAGTATATTTATATTATTACACGTCGAAACTCGCCGGGATATAATGGATCCATATAAAATAATCGCCGCTGCGCTACTGCCATTGCGGAACGCGCCGACGTTACTCAACAATTGAATCGACACGCGCCGTGTCGGTAATTTTGCACTTCTCTCTCGTATAATTCACGCGAAGAAAAAAGAATAAGTGAAAATCCTCGCGGTGTTCTCGTCCGCGCCTTATATACATTTTCACCTCGCTTTTGAGGCTATATAACAAACAATCGATACCCGGCTTGCGTTTACAAAGCATACATATACACTCTGTATAGGTATACGTGAGTGGTGTGCGCATCGTTCTTATAAAGTTAACCTGCACACGCGCGTTTATTTTCAATTCTCTCTCCGCGTGAGCGTGTGTTTTTTCAGCATCACGCAAATTGGAAAACTGCAGCGTTGTTGGTTTTTTCCTTTATTTTCGCCCTCAGCTGCCACCGTGAAAATTTGCACACTCCAGTGAATTTACACGCACTATCTCGCGGCGCTAAAGAAAGTTCATTTTCTTTCTCTCCGAGCGACTGGGTTTCGTTTAACAATCGCGCGCATCAGAAGCTTTGTAAAAAGCTCGCTTTTGTTTTTCTTGTTCACGTGAACCGCCGTCATAAAATTCCCTATCTATCTGTCGCCACCTATAGCTTCGATATACTGGGAAATCTCTCCGGAGACAACAACAACAGTAGCAGTCCCCTCAATCCCATCGAGCGCTCGATCCGACGCGCGGAAAATTGATTAAAACGAATTAATTACGGGCATAATCAAAAGCCTCCAGTTGGTGCGCCGTGGACGCCGCTTCATTTCACCTCGAGCAGTCAATCGCTCCTCGAAGACGAGAGCGAGCGCCCGCGCGTGCAAGAGAGAGAGAGAGAAAACGGAGTGGGGCGACGAAGAGATAGAAGGGGTTTACGGGAATCCCGCTCGCTCGCGCGCTTTACGAGGCATTTAAAATATTTTACGTCGCGTAGTCCCGTCGCTAGATGAATTTTGCCAGTATGTGTGTGGAGGTAATGTATGCAGTAGGTTTTTTTTAGAGAAAACGAGTGGGTTATGGGATTTTCCAGCAAGTAGATTGATTCTAAGGCTGAATTACGCGCGTGGGGGTTTTTTTTTTATTGTCGTGAAGTGAACGCGTGTGTCAGTTGATGAACACAATGTGCTTTATTTTCTCATCCACGCTGATATCTATTGATAGGTGGCTGTATTATTAGGTAAAAAGCCGGTCACCTTTTATACTTCACCTCCCACTCAGCGTCAGCCGGTGTATATGTATGTCCGCATCAACTTCATTTTATTATATATTATATCATCATTCCCTCAACTAACGCCATTCAAAACGTTTAGAAACCAAACGTAAAAATAAACAGCGCTCGCACATTACAACTCCAACATAACGACTATTCTCCAACTACTCTAGCGACAAAACGGAGAATTAACGAGCCGTCCTCGTCGATTCTCGTTTCCTGTGTATATCTCGCATGCACGCGCGCGCTGTCGGTCGGTGTGTATGGGTTTTTTCTCGACCGCGCGCGAGATCTACTTTGCCGGCGCGTGTTTTTCCGGCCGCTCGGTTCCTCTCTCTCTCCCAGCGACGTGTGTGCTATTATAAGGCGAGAGACAGACGTGATTTAATTTATCGATCGGGTCGCCGCGCTGATTGAGCGCGCGCTGGCGAGCGGCTCGGATATTTATTATCCTCGCGGTGCAAAACAACAAAAAAGAGAGTTTGGTTAATAACGGGAACAACTGTGTGCAGCAGCAGCAGCACAAAAAGTGTATTTCTAATATCGCGGCGCGACGGTGTAAAAAAGTCGATCGTGCGCGAGCTGTAAACGTTATATAGAAACTTTCGCGATACGAAAACAACAATTTTCGCACATGTGTGTGTTTGTGCTGACGTAAGGTAAGAGGAAGAGAAAGATTGCCATCATTTGCGTAAGATATCTGTCTCATCGTCCGCGGGCGTTGATTATCATAGCTCGACGGAGAGAGATATTACGCGTCTCTCTCTTGGAATAATCTACTTTCGTTTCCCTGTGCGCAACTTTCGCACACGTCAGTGAAGCCGCAGCGCGAGGCGAAAAAAACAATAAAGCGAGCGCAGCTACGACGATAATCAAAGCGACAAGCGCGTGCAGGAATTACGTCGGCGGATAATAACAGCGCCGATAATGGCAGCGAGAGAGCGAGCTCTGTGTGTGTGGCGGAGTGGGGGAAGTGTACAGAGGAGTGGAGAACTCGACGACGACAACAGCGACAAGTGCGCGCGTAATTCGAGTCCGGGGAAGGGAGAACTGCGGTGATATAGAGCTGCGACCGGCTGCTGTGATGGGGTTTGGTTATGAGAGGGGTACGCGAATTTTGGTACTCTGATGAGATATTATTTTTAAACCTTATACGGTGTTTCCGTGTGATGATGATGGTAACAAAGAAATCCGCCTATTATCAGAAACAACATTACACTTAGCAAAAACGCCGAATCTACACGCGGCATGTATATAGCAACGATTCTCCTCCTCGGTCACCCGCAGCATATAGTAGCGCAATAATTGGCTTAGCCGCTGCTGCGCGCGCGCCTTGACACTGACACACTGACATCGTTCTCTCTCTCGCGCTCGCGGCCTTCGTCGACGGCTGCTGCGTATTGTTATGTTGGCCGCTGCATGCTGGGAAAGTCGTCGGCTAGATGACGATTATTGAAAGCTCGGTTATACAGTCGCGCTGTATATATTTGAATAATATAAAAGATTATATTCGGTGTAGGAATGTCCTAAAATCTATGCTTTTCGACAAGTAGGCCACAACCCTCCGCATGATAATCACATCGCGTCACCTATACCTCTAAACACGCCATTAAAAAAAGAAGAAGAGAAAAAAACCGCGTGAGGTACACGACTGAAACCTGCAGCAACTCTTAACAGCGTTGCGCGCGCGCCTCATTACGGATGATAATTGCACTCGGCGTTAACGAGACGAGCGCGTCCACCCCCGCGATCATCGATCGCTCGTTAGCGAATTTCATACATACGCCGCCGCGGTTTTCGCTGCTGCATTGTACGAGATTAGAGTCGACTTTCGCTTTTATATTGATTGTTTCGGGTCGCACGGTTTCCTTTTTTTCTTTATACCCGCGTTTTCTTTTATGGATTTCAAAAGATATTTATTATAGCCTCTTATCATATTTATAGTTGGCCAAGTGTGAAAGATTACTTTGTTGCGTTAAATGATGCAAACGTGGCGCTTGGTTTAGTTAATCATCAAAAGCGTTCTCGTAAAACTCGTCGTTATGGCTTTTCCGACGATTTATATAAGCCCGCGAGGACGCGAAGACACTTTCCTTTTTTCTCGGCCGCGCGCACGCGCTCTTTACTCTCTAAATTCCACCGAGTGAAATTCCGTCCATCGAGGTGATGAAAGTATACTGCTACTTATATATATATATATATATGTATTATACCATACTCTTCTTCTTCTTCGCCGAGACGCTTTTAAATCCAGAGTATAAATTTTTTTAGAAATTAAACTTCGCCTGATCTAATTGAAGCATAGCTCAAACGCAAACGTGAAAACTACTCTTGGGCGAGTGAAACTCTGAAATAGAGAGGGAGAGAGAAAGGTCATCGCAGACGGCCTCCGACGATGGAAAACTGGTTTTGCGCGATTTTTCGCGAGATCACCTTGCGTTGTCGCCTCTATCATTATTACACGTCCATTGAACGCCCGCGCGTATATATATACAAAAAGTTATCAAGTCTCTATATTAGATATGTATACATCACACATCACCGGTTACATCGTTACTAATTCAGCAAGAAAAATCATCCGCCGCGTCTAATCGACGGTATATACCGATCGTGTCTCTCTAACGGTGCGTCCTCGCCACACGGTGATATCTCATTGTCCCCCTCTTATAAGCACACGAGGAACTAATTACGACGCGCTATTACTCCGATAACACCGGCAACACACGTTGACACATCTCACGTATAGAGAGTTGATTGTCACTCACGTTCGCCAGCTATTTTCGACGCTCCCTCGAACACATCCACACGCGTATATACTGCAAATAAGCGCGATTTACAAGTTAATTCGGTACCTCTCATTAGGCTTTTGCGGCTAGATCTTGCGTAAGCTTACACACACACACTTGCTTATCTCTCATCTTGTTATCGAACGATAAATTAAGCAGTCGATGTCTGAGAATCTCTCTTAGGGGGCTACAGGTGGTTCGCTCACGCGCTACGGGAGGTTAAAAAGAGCCAATCGCAACTATTTCGAGAGAATATATAGAGGCTCTGATAAGGTGCGTAAGTACATTGCGTATATAACACACACATACACGACGCCCGGTGGTTTATATATAGAAAATTAATTGGCGAGTCGTGTGCGTGTGTGCTTTTTTTAAGCGAAATCCAAGCTGTATAGTATGAATATTATATAGCAGCGGCCGCGGGTTGTGTAAAAAGAACACCGAGAGAGCTACTACGGCGGAAAAAGCAAAAACTTAACGAGTTTCAGATCCGTATCGGTCGAGTCTGTGTGTGTATGTGCAATGAAAAGCATTTCTCTTCGCGACGTGTCTCTGTGTGTGTATGTTAGCTTCGAATTAATCGAGCTCCTTAACCCTGCGTAACGGTCCGCGAATAATTACATTTATATGTATATATATCGTGTATTAGACGACGCGTGTTACAATTTATATTCTTCGGATGCCTTTATATAATATATAGTGCGATTATCGGGGAACAACTATATAGTTTTCATTCGGCCGATAGGCGTTTTGTTTTTTGTAAATATATATAGATTGACCGCGGGGGAAAATAATAATGGAAAATAATAATGATTGGTTTTGTTTTGATTACGGAAGGGCTAGACGTGGAGGATATGTCAGGCGAATAGAAGAGCGTATAATTATACCGTTAGGTGTACATGTATGAACGGGAACAGGATTTACCAGCTTGTATGTGTCATCGGTTAGAAGTAAATCAGCTGCGATTAGATACCGAAGCTCCCTTATAAAAAATTAACGTCGTCGCAGCTTCTGACTCGATCAATATAATACACGCGTCCCGAAATAAATAGCGACATTAGTATAATAATTCGACGGGCGTTACGAGACATCACCTATATATATATATATAGTTTTGTGTGTACAAAAATAGCCCGGAGGTAAATTTAGCCCGCGCGCACATAATACGCGAGGAAAACAAAAGATTAATTCGGTTGCTCGAGCGTGAGATGTGCGTCGGTTACATGTATATATGTATTGTATTACATGAATCGTCCATTGATTATGGAATTAGATGTTACGTGACGAGGTGGTATGAGGAATTGACGATTTGCTTGACAGTTAGTATAGATTGTTTACATTTCGATTTTCGTTTCGTAATATAATTCACTGTGATGTAACGGGGCTTGCTTATCCGTAAGAATATTTATCTAATTATACATATAATTATATATCATTAGCCGACGTATTTATATCGGTGTCTATTTTCGTACTCATTACGCGTTTACATCGATTGTAGAAAGAGTTTCTCAAACATCATAATTAATATTCGTCTATTTAACCTTTCGCCAACCACTAGACACCACAGCATCTAAAAAAAACCATTCGACTAGCTGTCTTTTTCACAGCCCTGTCCAGAAAACTATATAATAAACAAACAAAAACCCTCGCGATCTACTTAACCCAACATCTCGACACCTACACCACTCCTAAATCAATTCCTCCTCAACCTTCGACCTCCTCCTCTTCCACCCTCGCATATACACCACTGGTACACTCGACCTCGAGCGTACATCGTACATCCCCCAAAGGGCAGCCATAAATCTCGGGAAGGGCGCAAGAGGGGGGGACGAAGAAGTCTAAAAATAATCGATACGCACACGCGGACGTGCGTGTGGGGAAAATCGGCCTCGCTCGAAATAACTCTGAAGAGAGAGAGTTTCCGGAGAGGAGGGAAATCGGAGCGTCGATTCGGTTGATTCAAGTATATCTCGGGGTGTCAAAATTAGACTGCTTCTCGTTGTTTATCGTTGTAACACGCTAAGCTGCCGTTATATAGCTATAATTCGATGGGAACTAATCAATCGCTGCGCGGTTAAGAGTTAACTTTATAACGCGACGTTTAAGTGACTACTGTGTTGAGTGATGCGAATCACGGCCGCAACCTTGTGCGCGCAGTACTTACTCGATTGCCGAATAAACTTTTTTACGATTTCGGCAAACCTATACACCGTGTGATAATCATTGAACGTGTGTTCGCGCGTGCGCCATGTCGAATATATTTAATCTCACGTAGCGGTCGCCTTCGTCTCACATACATACACACACACACAGAGAGTTGTGGCCTCGCCGGCGACGTTTTTAACGACGTGACGAATCGGCTTTACGAAGCGCGCGCCGCGCCGATAATACAGAAGCTTTGTTTATACCTGCACGGCAGTTTTCGCCTGTTCTGTTGATAACGACGACGCGTCCGAGCTAATTGATTTTATATCACTTATATTGTACGCATATATGTGCCGAAGTTTTTCAAATATACAGAGTCTCCGCGCTTGACTCTCTATCAATGCGAAAAAATAGCGAGAGTGAGACTGTTTTTACATACAGCAGCCTCCGTCAGGTTTCGCAGCGATAATTTCAATCATCCTATCAAAATCATAATGTACATATTCAATCGCCGAAGCTGGGATATGTATATTCCGTCGGCCGACAGAGAGAGTCAATGAATTATGAGCTTAATTACACGCTTGATTAATAACCGCAAGAGCGCGCATGTCTGCGCGCTCGGAATCATCGCCGTCATCAGTTCGATCTCGTCCTCTCTCGGCTTTTTATATTATATAACGACTATATATGCGGTACACGTTTTAACGCCGCAATATATTAATCCATTCTGTACGTCCACTGTGCTCCACTCTATCTCTCTATTCGCAAAGACTGGCAATCAATACTTACACCCACAGACTCGGCCACTGCAGCTTCAATCTTTCTCCATTCAATTAAACCACCACGACTACTACCAACAGACCCCCAGACAGAGAGAAACAACGTCGTTGTCACAAAAAGAACGACATTATTCCAAGTTTCACTGCGTTACAAAAAGGGACACTTCCATCGCATTTCACAACTCAATTCTCATCCCTCTCTCTCGGTTTATCCATGCGAGTGTATAACACATACAGCGCCGGGCACTCGTCTGAGTCTCTCCCACATCACCAGCGCGCCCTGTCTGCCCGCCCGCCTGTTCGTGCGTGATAATTGATTCGTTGCCTCTCCTCTACATAGCACGTATACATACGCTGCTCGCACGTCGTCATCCCTTCGTGCACTTTGTGTATGGGGTTTTCGTGTTTTTCGCATGATTTGGAGATCCGCGTGCGCATGAAGTTTGAATAATGATGGTGTATATATATATAGCCGTGTATTATAGTGTGTATAAGAATGGCTCGACATTGACGAGGGAGAGAGAAAGAGGGGGAGCGCGTCATGTGCATGTAATTAGGGTTGTAATTGCGTGCGTAATTAGAGAATGCGACACGCTGCTGGGGTATGTGCCTATGCGTGGTATATTGGAAAAGTGGGTTCGTGACCGCTTATCATTTATCACTGCAGGTTATGTTGTTTATGGTGGTTTCCTACTGGCCCAGCGCCTATCCCTCCACATCTTTATTTTCATATTCCTATTATTACACATAACCTATAAACTTTTTCCTCTGGACCCCTCTCTTTTCCTATAAACTTTTTTTCGTCCATCTCGCATTCGACCAGGGTTATGTCTGTGGCACGGGAAAAACCTATAAGCAAACCTCGTGGGATAAATCCTAATTGGGAAAATCCGCTCCGGGATGGTCCGAGTATTGGAATGATTCATTCTGGATGTCTAGGTCAGATTCCGTATATAGGCTTAGAGACCGAAACTGTATTTATCCGCACCTCCCGCTCAATTTGTCAGAAGGCAAATTCAACACCGATCCTACGAGGTAGTCGCAGAAAAAACGCAGTCGCCCATCCACGTACTACCAGTGGTGGGCATCTACGTTACCTTCTAAACTCTCAGTTTCTGTTACTGAAGGTTATGTTCACGTTTACATGTATAATACAGTTATACTGTATTAGGTTACTGAAGAATCTGTTGAACTTTGTTTTTAATCTAATTAAGGAATAATCTAAGGATGTCATAATCTTTTTACGTAATCCGTAAGAGAAACAAATAAGCGTTTACTACATTTTTCTTTGCAAAAACATTGACGTATCCCGCATTTATCATAATATATAACCGATAATAAAATAAACCAAAAATAAATATAGTTGTACACTTCCATAGATTATAGAAACTCCCTTACGAAAAATATCAACAAACATTGACTAATTCATGTTTTTTTGTTTTCATCTTGCAGCGTCGATCGGGACCGGCTTCGCGAGCGGGAGCGACAGGCCCGGGCGGCCATGTCGGTCCAGGCGGAGCAGGCGGCGGCCCGGGGAGCGCCCGACACGAGGCACGGCCACCACCACCACGGCCACCACAATCATGGCCACCACGTCGAGTCAGATCCCGCCATCGCCTCGCTCTTCCGCGCTCCCGTCAAAGTGAGTATATCGTGCTTGTCGTTAAAACCTCCTATTTACCTAATTGCAATCGATGAGTTGGACGACAGTGACATTTACGTTATACTTCCTTGTTTTAATGATATACTAGATCACTTTGTAAAGTCGCGATGTCAAATGCTTTTTTGTAACGTTATGTCCTAGTCAATTATTCAGATTTCTCAAATTATTTTGCTTCATGGTTATACGAATTATTATTAATTTTATGTGTAGATTTAGCATTTTTATTTTTAAAGAGGCACTTACTCCAACTTAATTAATAAAAATTAATTTAGTTATATAGAAATGAACCATATACTGTATAAGTCTGTAATTACGACAACAGTATATTTTTCTGGTATAAAAAATACTAAATTTGAGGCAATGTTTTAAATAATTAATTTCTACTTTTCTTTTTTTTAATAAAATAAAAAACAAAATAAAACAAAGGTTTAGATGATACGGCCATTGTTTAATAACTTAAATTAATTGTAAGAAATTATTGCGTTACATTCCAACGAGGCAAACTTCAGACCCATAACGTCGGTAACTATGTAATTCAGTAATAGGGTCCGGCATCTCCTTACCAAAGTTCAAGTTTGAAGTAATACAAGTGTTAACGGATATTGGCAGCGGCTTTTGTATCTGAAAGAATCGAAATTCCGTAAAAAAATTATAGTGATACTCGAGTGCTGATCGAAAAAGCTCGTCCCATTACTCTACAAGTGTCGCTCTCCGCGTTTGAACAACCAAAGCTGCAACCGTAAATCACGAGAAAATTCCCGACACCAAAAACCTGCTCTCGAATTCATTGACTCCGAGCGACGTGTTGTTTCCCCCCGTGCAGAGGAAAAAAAACATCGATCGCAACGTCATCTGCCGCTCTCGGCTCGCGTAAATCAAGAAGTAGCAGCAGCATCCCCTCATACAACTGAATCATCCCTCACAACCCCCCCAAAACTACACTACAATTTCATTCTGGCCGCTATCACCAGAAATCCAACCGATCAATACACCCACGCTCACCGCGGAGAGAGAAAGAACCAGCCTCGCGTACGTACATGCGCACACACCAAAGGAATCGAATATTGCCAGGTTCTCCTCTTGCTCCCCATTATAATAACGAAATAAAGCGGGTAATTTTCGTAAATCCACGCGCGCGGTGGTACGTGGCACTTCATTATTAGTCCGTTCGCGCGCGCTTATCGCCGATAAATCCCCACGGCCAGCGGTGGGCGGAGGGTTATATGCATGCGCGTATATATAGGCTTGCTCGCTCGCCTAATTTTCGCGTATAGTGCGCAGAGTGCATGCATTTTGCAGCGGTGAGTTGAGGCTGGGTGAGAACAGAGAGAAAGCGTGGTACATGACTATGGGCTAAATTTCGTATATTATGGGTGATGGGATAGCTGGGTTTTATTCCGTTGGAGTTTTTTAATAAAATATAATTTGAGGATTGACAATGAATGCTGATAGGTGTGAAGGAAGATCTCGTTATTGAAAGAATGTTTAGGCGTTTTTTAATTAATTCTTATTATGTAAAATCGAATAAGTGAAAATTAATCTTTTGATAAAGTACTATTAAAGTACAACTATAGTATTGTTAAAGTATTATTATAGTATTATTACAATATTACTATAGTCTATCAAGTTTTTTCGCTTTATTCATTCAATTTATCTAAACCAAACTCAACCTCGAAAAAACTCATTTTCTCCAAATGACCCAGCCAACTAAAAGCTTTTTCCCAAACCTTAAAGCCCCCCTTGAAAGTATCATCACAATTCACACAACGCAACCCTCACAACCTTTCCCACCAACCTCCTCCTCCTTCTCTCACCCCACCTCATCATCCCCGATACTTTTCCCCCGTCCTTTGTTCCTTTCCCCCCCTCCCCCGATTTTTCACGAGCCGCCTTTTCATCTTCGCGCCGCTTTGATGATATGGGGAGAGAGAGAGAGAGAAAAAGACAGAGAAAGAGTTATCGAAAACACGGTGCGCTCGTCCTTTGTTTTTCCTTTCTCAAAGAGGAAGAGTCGTTCGCTTGCTGCTCGCTCGCGTTTTTCTGCTACATTGAATTGAAATGCGAGTCCGCATTGTCTTTCTCTCTCTGTCCCTCTCTCTCTCTCCGTGGATAGAGAAGCCGCTTTTTGCAAGAGACTCCGGTATGCGCGCTCGAGGAATCTCCGATCTTTTATATATACCTATATGTACGTATACGCGACTATAGTATTATTCAATTTCAGGACGCGCGCGATCTAAATCACGGCGATTAACTGTATAACAGATCCCTGATTACATATTCGACGTGAATTTAAACGCAGATAGGCTGTTAGAAAGAACGGCGGTAATTCGCGTCAGCTGCCGGACGCTTTATCTCCAATCTCATTAGGATATTGCCTTACGCGTCGCATAAACATATCGTTCCCCCACCGAGAAAGTTTCTCTGTAATAATATTTATCCTCGACGATGGCTTCTTAAACACTGATAAGCATGCGCGACTTGCAAAAATAACTTGCATCGATGTTAATAACCCAAAAAGAAACTATCCCTTGCCATGCAGCGTGTTTATAGGTATAACCAAAGAAATCAAACCAAAATATATATACATTTCGATCTCTCTCTAGCGAACGACAACGACAGAGACAAAGCCAGCCTCGGGAATGGACAAACGAAGCCCAACGTGTAATTTGTAGGTCGTTTGTTCGCATTATTTCGCGAGCGGCCGCTATACTGCGCTTATATATGCTTACGTAACCCGCCCGCCGAGCTCGCGCGGTCGTCCGTCGTCGTTGCTAATCCACGTGCGCTCGCGCACCTATATATATGTGTATATACATGTACGAACGTGAGCCGCGTTACAACGCGGCTTGACCGGGCTTGAGCTAGGGATTTTTTCTTTATTCGTGCGCCTGTGGAGGAGAAAAAAACGTGGTTGGACTGTGGCCGACGTGGTTGATGGTGAAAAGTGGTGTGGATTAGGGGTCGAGTTAACAGATGTATATATATGGGGTTTCGTTGATTATTGTTGAAGGTCGAAATGAACTGGTCCACCTAGTGAAAAAATTAAAAATTCCCTATAGGGTAATTTCGAGCTGTTCTGGGAAATCGGTTTAACAGGAAAATAGGTAATAATTTCTAAACCAGCGTCGTTTCAAAACGTTTTTATATCGATGTTATTTTCTACGCCGCGCTGTGCACTAAATATGTAACGGAAACTTTTTCGCTAAAGCTCTGTACACGCTTCAACGACGACGTGAACTCCAGAGAGAGAGAGGGAGCCTGCCTCGTTTTCTATATATAATACGTTCATAACCGGTGTTTTTCATGCCACAGCCAATTAATGCAGAAACCACGCGCGTATATTATTTTCTCATTCACAAGCCCATAGATCCGCAATGCCTCGAACCAATGACTTAATAAACACCGCATCGCAGCCATTACTCTATCTCTCTCTCCCTCGCATGCGCGTAAACCGTTAAATAAACCACGCCGCGCACTCGCTATATCTATGTTCTCATTATTCTTCAAAATAATATACGGTTTTTCTTATTTCTAAGGGTTCCCTCGCTCGCTCTCTTTAACTCGCCATATACAAACCGCTATAAATTACGTCCCGAACTTTTTTGCCGCCGCGAATTTTTTCCTCCCCAACCGCGCGCGCGCGCCGCGTCTCTCGGCGACTCTCCGGACTTTTTGCTATCTCTCTCACTTGCTCCCGCATTGTTTCCCCTCCCGCGAACTTTTAACTTATTCGTAATCGCTTGTGTGTGCGCGCACACGCGGGGACGTGCCCAATTAAATTTTGATCGCTTTTTAAGCCCCTCCTTAAGCGATTAATTATTCATCGATGTCGACGTAGATAGGCTGTACAGGTTGCACCTAACGCGTGGGTGTGGAGGTTTCCTTTTTTTTTCTTTTTCTCTTCTTTTTTTTTGAGGTTAGAAATATAGGAACGATTGAATTATACGTATTACCGGGAGAGACGGTTAATTGTCGGTGTGTAGAATGTTTATGTAATCGGCGGTTGAAGAGGTAATTTACGTTACAATTAGCCGATTCCGTCGAGTCATGAAAAAATATTGGCACAAAGCGACGGCGCGCGCACGCGGCTTTCTCTTTCGCGCGCTCTCCCGTCTATATTTCGCTATTTTACAACTTCCGCGCTTCGGTTTTATAACGTCATAGAATATTTGGAAATATATGAATAGTTTTGTGTATAACTGCTTGTAAATACTTTGTTAAGCTTGTGAATTGTAGTTGTTTACAGTATTATTTTTCTTTTTTTTTTTTGCACTTTGACAGATGTTTAGTAAACATTGCAAATTTTATAGCATCATGACATTTAAACGACTATACACAATTTTGAAAAAGTTATACTCTACAAAGTAAAGTAATTTTTGTATATCTATAAAAGTCACAATTTTTTCAATGTTTATCAGTTGTATTTTACCACTCTGCTATCATATTTTCACAATGAAACTTAACCAACTATATAATTACAACATTCACACACCATGCTTATCAATAAACCAATCCCACCGCCTAATACCCAACGAAATCTCCTCTAAGAATCCATCCATACAAACGCGTCCTTCACATTATTTCCTGAAACTTTACACTCTCCCTCCGCACCGCTACACTGCAGCAGCAGCAGCAGACCTTGATGTCGAGATACGAGCGCCGATCGCGCGTCGGGTTAGGCTAGGTCGGCCGCGACAAAAGAGGAGAGAGAGAAAGAGATAGAGGAGACTAATGAGGAACGGGTGGAGGAGGCGGAGGAACGAATAATGAAGCGCGTGCGCGCGCAAGGCAAGACGGAAGCGCGTAAAATTGAAATGGTAATAGGCGAGCAAATGCCTCGCGCGATCGTGACGAAGGAGAGCGTAAAGAGAAGACGAAGATGAATCTTAACGACTGATTATTATCGTATACATATATCGTTATCGAGTTTAATTCTTCCGACTGCGTTCTCTTTCCTTTTCGTAACAAGCATCAACGTCTGAATATGTTGATGTGTATACACGCATATATTCTAAAAGAGACAAGCATGATGTACTTCAAAGCTGTCCCCCCTTCCTTTACTTCGTAAGCCCTTTCATTCGTTTATACGGCGCGTTTCGAAGGTAATCTCTTTATTTAGCATGTGTAATCCCCTCGCCGGGGTTAGCAGCCGCCGCGTGTTTGCTTGTATTATATATCCGCAACGAGCTTTGTGTGTCGCTGCGCTTCTTTTTTTTTCACCGACACCCTCTGTCCGAAATTAAGCTTTCCCTCATTAGTCTAACCAATCACACGCGTAATCCCCACGTTTTCTGCTTCCTAGACTCACATCAATGCGCGCGCGTTCTATAGCAATCGCATCATCATTGCTCGCGCCCGCAGGTGCTTAGCTCGTGTAGTACTACTACTACTACTACGCCATTCCGCGCGTGGTGGCAGCGATGTGAAAGCGCGCGCGCGGCCTTAGGCGCGAGCCAGCTGCAACCGGCCTGACCTCGTTTTCTATGCGCCTAGCTCGCTGGCTGGCTGCTACTAGCGCGTATATAGCGTGCGCGACGTGCTCTTAATCACATAGAAGAGAGGAATGGATGGATGGCGCGGGGGGAATTCGGTAAACGGCGATTTGTCCGCGTGTCCGACGACTGGGATTCCGAGGAATGGTCTATGTAGGTGTGCAAGAGCTGCACTGATGGATGAGGGGCAGAGGTGCGTGTAATATGAGGTGAGAAGAGTCGAGGTGGGTTGATCCTTTGAGGATATTCGTTGTTGCGTCATTCTTTCAGACGGGTTGCCTTATACTTATATCTACGGTTTTTTGTTACTCCCTTCATGTCAGATGTGTCCTAACGTATTTAATATTATGTCCGCACCCGACTTTTACCGTTACAACCGAACAAAGAACAAACCAATCATAAATCCTCCTGATATAAACAACAAACACGACGTGATATCGAAAAACCACAAACTTTCGCGAATATCATTCCAGCGCGCGGTTTAATTCAATTTCATCCTCGAATCTCCCCACAAAGACAGCTTCACCGCTCTCTCCATCCGTACAACACACACTTCCAACGCCCTCTAGACGTCTGAACCCCCCCAAAACTCCGGACTTATACCCACACAGAGACATCGCACCCACATATTCAGACACCCGTGTGGTAACCGGCTGACCTTTTCCTCGCGCGTCACCGTTTCGAGGGTGGAGCTGATGGGCTTTATAGACGCTATAACGCCTCTTCTTCTTTTCGCGCGCACACAGACGGGGCATTTTTTTGTCGCGACACGACGTAGATTGAATGATACCGGAGGATCGAATGTATACTTCTTCTTTTTTTTTTTCGTCGGTGTGTATTTATATACATACAATACGAAAGATTACCGTTCGCGTCGTATACGGTCGCGTCATTGGAACGACCTCGAAGAGGTACTAGGCTCGCTCGCTCGCCTGCCTGCGGGTAATTAAATTGTAAAAGCAATTAGAGGTGCACACGATTGTCTCTCTCTCGAAGGCGCATCAGTTTTGTCGCATTACACAACGATGTGTGCAGCGGCCGTATACATCTCTGTCTTCGTGTACTTAATATACTTGGCCCCAAAGCCGCTCCGGTGAGAGTACAAGCATTCCTCTGCAATGGAGAGCCGGCGTATATACTATCAAAAGACCTCCACTAGCCCCAGAGAGTACGTACGTATATACATATCCGAGTGTTAGCACTCCGCAGTAGCTTAGAGAGGGAGAAACTCGGAAAACCCTCCGGACCGGAAGAAGAGCCGAAATATTCATTTCTCGCGGTGTGTCTTAATGCACTTTTGGCTTGCTTGGTCTATAGCTCTATATACTGGCAGCTTGATGGTAATTTATGGGGGTTCGCGAAGTTGTAAAGGTTGACGGTTTCGCGCGCGGCAGTTAAAGCGATCGGGGCGACGATGGTTACGAGGTGTTTGCGAGTGCGTATATATATACAGCGCCTGCAGCGCGTTGAGGATAGGTTATCGGGTCGAGCTATTTCGAATGGGAGGAACGATAGTTCGGAGAAAAGTTGAAACTGTATTATATTTCCGGTATATATACGGACGATATGCGAGGTGAAACTATTTGCGTAGTACATGTAACGACCTCAAAAACATAGGTTCGTTTGTAAAAACTAAAAAAAATCTATAAATGCGACTCACGATAAATTCATTCGGATCCCCAGCAGTTATAGCTCTTGCGCAAAAACACCAGCAGTCCCTGCTCTTTTCCCCCCTGCGATGAGAATCCGAGACGGCGGCGACGACCGCGACACACAACCGCATCCAGTATACACTGTGCCCCGGCGTTGCTATCGCTCGGCGCCCATTGTTCGCGTGTAACTTCAGAAGCGCCTTTGGTGACGCTTTGATGTTATCAGCGTTCTCACTCTCTCGCGCTCACGCGGAAATCAATACACACGACGCGCTCGATATTATACCGCTCTCTATATGTGCTAACACGCTCCCGTTCTGGTGGCTGTTCGGATTGAGTGCGCCGGGCGCTGTTTTATCGCGCGTGCATTTTGTACGAAGGTTCGAAAACGCGAGAATTTTCTATACAGTTAAGCCGTGAGCTGCTGCTATACGCGACGGACGGCAGCGCGCGGCCTCGAACGGTGTCTTCAAGGTTTCTTTTTCTCGCTCTCGTCGAGGCGAGAGAGTCGCGAGCGCGCAAGAAAAGGTTTAGCGCGTTTCTTGCGTCGTCGTTTACTCGGGCGATATTAGGATATGGTTTTTATAGTCGGGAGAATGAAGTTGTGTTTGCGTTGGAAATGATTAGTATTATTGATATTTTACGTTCGATTATGTACAACGCGGGAAATGTATTATCATCACGTGGTGTATATATTGGTTGATTTTGGCTTGGCGACATATATATATATACATAAATATTCCGCCGTTGCGATGAAATCCAATTAAATTAACGGACACGTAGAGAAGAGAGAGGGATGGAGAGTTTTCGTGTATATATATACATCCGACGAGCTCATTAATAAAGCACGCCCGCAGACTACGATAATTACGGAAATTGCAAGGGCAAAAATGAATCAGACTAATTAAAGAGCGTGTACATATATAAAATGCCGCGGTGTTCCAATAAACTAAGAATCCGAAAGTACACGGCTATTGCCGCGGAGCAAAAAGTTCGATCAAACGCGCGGCAGTTATTTATGCAGCGTATATATATATACAGGCAGCAGCATCCTTTGTATCCGACAAAAAGCCACATCGATACTCATAATTACAGCGATCGGAGGAAGCGAAATAAAAAAAAAAGAAGTGATAGAGGAAAAAAAAGAGAAAACCCTTGCCGCTCGCTTGCAAAGCTCACTTTGAGCTTATACTCTAACCCACATACAGAGAGGAAGAGAAAGAGAGAGAGATGACCGAAGACATACACAGAGAACAGGAGGAGCGCGCTTGCGCGCGACGAGAAAATCGTAACGAGAAAGCGCTCGCGAGTGAGGGAAGGAGTGAGAGGGAGATAAGGAAAAAAAGTCCGAAAAAAGGGGCGCAACGGTGTATATAAGCCAGTGAAGCGGGGGGTAGAGCATAAAGAAGGATGGAGAAAGAAATATGAGAGAAATTGTAGAGAGCTCGCGTATACACAGACACACGCGCGCGTGCGCACGGTGAGGCATATTGCGAAGGTAGTAGCCAGAGAGAGAGAGAGTGAGAGAGAAAAAGCGACAATGAGAGCAAGCGGGGGCGAGCGAAACAGGAAGAGAAGGAGAGGGTGAGGAGAGTTGGTGTAGCGAAAACGGGAGGGTGGAATCAATACCACCGGCGAGCGTGTGTATATGTACACACCAGCGTGTGTATAAGTGTGAGAGCGGGGGTGCTGCAGGCTTGACGAGGAAAACGCTTTAAGCGCGAGAGGGAAAATGAAATATGCGTATACGCAAGGAGCGAATTAATTTCGCCTCTGCGTTCGATTATGCGCGATTAATCGGTTAGCCAATGATAACAACGATGAGATTGTTAGCTTTATTACTCAGGCGCTATAGTATCCGAAAAATCCCTTTCAAAACTTCTACCGTATATATATAATTACCGTGAACACAGGCGCATAGTCTGGTCGGAGAAAAAAAGAAAGGGTTGCGCCGGGAGAGTAGCAGACGACGACAATGCGATATCGCAACCCTCGTTAAGGACCCTGGCAATTTTTTTTTCCTCCCTCCTCTGCGGGGTGCAGGGCTCTTTAACGAAGGTACGTCCTTTTCATCGGCGACGTCTGGGACGTTTGTTTTCTCTCTTTCGAGGGCGAGAGAATTGGAAAGTCACGCCGCGGTGGTATGTTATCTCCGTGCTGGAATTATAATAAAATGTGATCAATTACGGGTCGCTCCTCTGAGCTTCTAATAAAAGAGCGCCTGGAAGCGGCTTATATCAGACCGCCGCGATCTAATCCGCGATCCGCAGAAAATTAAAAGCGCGCGCGGAGTTTTATATATATATACGCGATCCCTCGCGGGGTTTATCGATTCGTGTTACGCTGACGCGGCAGTTTCGGAAGATCGTCTCTCATCCTGCTGGGGCTGCTACCGAGCTCCGGATGACGTTTGTTTTGCTGATAAGGAAGTGTCGGATTCACCGTGGCGCGTGTTATAAGTGCCCCGCGCGAGTTTTGATCTTCTTGTATCGGCTTTTACAATGTACACTATATGCTTCTATGATGCTCGTCTTCGCAATTATACGACTACGACTTGATATATACATGCGTCACTGTTTGTATGGAGATTCTCTTGTGCGGAAAACGATGCGCGCTTTATTTACATATATTGAATTGCACCGCTCGCGTTACGTTCTCGCGTAGACGCGTTCTCGTGGATTTTTGTTTTATACATACTCGACGGGATTGCTAATGATAATCGGTGAATTATCGAGGACGAAGTTTTCCAGGGCATTATCCTAATTTCTATTACTGCGAGAGATCGAATCGACGCTTTTATAAAGTGTAATTTAAGCGAATGGAAATTCCCTTCTAGCTCGTGATTTTTCGTTACCCGGATAACCGTAAAGATTTTCTCTCCCGCATGTATGTGTCTTCGAAAGTAGGTTTTTCCGCAAAAATATTCCCATCGCAATCGATGGATGTATATATATCTACGTCATTCTCTCGTGCGCGCAATTTTTCCTCCCCCGACGATAGAACTAGCTTTTAGCTGATTTTCTTCCGCCTCTTCCTATACGATGAAAAATTAATCTCCATTATGTCGACAACGCTCTGCCGGCGCTTAATATGCGAAGCCGACCTTTCAATTACCCTAAAATCCAAACAAAATCTTTCCCCGCCCAATAGCAGTCCTTAGAATCCTCCTTCACCTTTCGCGAATTCGATTATTTTCGCGATTTAAGTCGGCGCGCTCGTCGCGCTTCGTGACTGGAATCGCGTCGATATCTCACCCTCCTTTTGAAAAAAGCTGCAGGGGGGCGCGAGCGTTGTCGACGCGGAGGGCGAAAAATAATCGCAGATGAGTGCAATCTCTCTCTTTCTCTCGTCGACTCTTTTCCCCATTCCACCATACCGTCGTAGCAGCCGACTTCCTTCGTCCTTTGTGCTGGATTTTTTCTACTACTCCTTCCCTCCCTCTCTATCTTTTTTTTTGCGCTCTACGTTTTAAGCGCGATTGTGCTCTCGTCTTAATTATGGCGCTCGTAGCCTCAGGGGTGTTTCGCAGAAAAATGTGTGTGCGTACATTCTGTGTAGCGAGGGGTGAGATGCTTTTAGGAGATTTTCGTGAGGTTTTAAATGAGTGATATTCGGCTGGGAAAAGAGACAGGGGGGTTCTTGTAAACGCCGGCGTGTGGAAGAATTTAATGTTTATGCTTTAATGTTGCGCTTGTTTGGGAGATTAGATCTTTTTGTTTGTTGTATAAGCTGTTATGCTGGTGTAAAGTCTTTAGCCTTTTTCTCTGTAATTGTACGAACGAGTGTAAGCCTTAAAATGTCATGAGATGGATTTTTTTATAGAATTGTTTACACAGTTAAAATGCCGTAAGGTAAATCTCACTCAATCCAATTGCACTTTTCACGAGAGCGAAAGGCTAAAAAATTCATAAAACCACTCGTGAAATTGTGAAATTCCATCCCCCCAACTCTTCAAAAACTAGCGGAATCTTTTAACAACCTCACTCTCTCTCTCTCTCTCACTCCCGGCACATTCTTATAAGCGAAACATCCGACGTGACCCGATCCAATTCTAATAATTAAGCCGACGCCGCGTCGAAACTTCTCGTCTCTCTCATTCACTCTCTCGCGAGCGAATCGGATAAAACTTTCGGAGCCTCCGCAGCTTTTCCCGTTCCGTTCCTCCTCAGCAGCGCTCGGGCTGTCGCGCTTCTTATTCTTCTCTCCTCCTCCTTCCGGCTGCTGCTGCTGTCGCTACCGTCTCTCTCTCTCGTTGCTTCTTCCCTTGCCCCTCACGTCGCTCATTTGCATAATATTTTTCTCTCTCTTTTTCGAGCGCGTGCACGGCTCTTTCGCGAGTGTTTTACGGGCGCCGGGTGACGGGAAAATTTGTAGGCAAATAAGGCTGTTCCGTCTTTTCCCTCGTCCCCTTCGTCTTCTTCTTCCTCCTCTTCTTCTTCTGGTTCTTCCTCGCCGAGAAGAGAGTGAAGGCGCGCGCGCGTGAGCTTGTGAATTTGTTTATGCGATCGAGAATTTTTAGCCAGCCGCGAATGAAAAATTTAGGGTACCTGTGGAGAGTCGCTGCATTTATTTAGAGTTTAATAGAGTCGGAAAATGATAAGGCTTTTATTAAGTCGAAATACTCGTGGTTTTACACAAACGATTTTTAAGCGTGTTAAACTATTTAATATACGCCACGTTGGCTGTAGATTCGGAGGGGATCGATGGAGCCCCGATTTCCAATATTTGAGAATATATAAAGCGCCGAATTATTTGCATACCGCGTTCCCCCATGCGTGCGAGCAAATCAAATATTTTTTTCCGACTATCTTGCTATACAAATCAAATATTTGCATAAAAGGAGAAAAGGCTAATACACACTCTGCGGCCTCTTCTGCTGTATCATCCTTCCATTCACCATCCCACTATTGAAAATCATCGCGCGTTAAATTACCTCCTCTCCAGCCAATCATTAATTTTACACTCGCTATCCTTCCCGTGTATATACGCAACTCTGAAAAAGTATACAGCACCGAAGTACAATTTCTTTCCCGAATGCACAAACTCTCTCGTAACACAATGCGTCGTGTATACATATATATGTATCGAGATTCCCAAGGATCTCGCCTTGAGACAGCTGAGCGAGAGTGACTGCGTGTCGATCTCTCGCCTTGAGCTCTCTCGCAATACCTTGTAACTTTTTGTTGACTAGTCCCTTCGTACATACAAAACATTCGTTGAAAAAAAAAGTAAACAAAAAACTAACAGCCCCTTCTTCATCCTCTGTTACAGGTGAACCCGGACGCCCATGACCGAGCCACCCAGCAGATCCAGTCGAAGCTGGGTAACTACTCGCTGGTGAAGCATCTGCTGGACGAGCCAAAGCGTCTGATAGGTATCGAGGGTGTGCCAGCCTCACCAGCACCATCTAGCTCTGGTCACTCTCGGATGCCATCAAACCGAAGCTCACCCTCAACATCGTCGCAGGAGTTCAAGAAACCCGGTGGTCCACGCAACTCGTCAACGTCCACGTCGTCAGTAGCATCTGGTTCTGCCGGGCCCTCCTCGTCGTCATCCTCGCAGCGGGGTGGCTTCGTTAAGCCAGCCGACGGTAAACCACCGTACGGCGGCAGAGGAGGTTACCCTGGCCAGCCGGTGAAACATGGGGGTAGTAGCAATGAACATCGCAGTCATGGACTGATACCAGCCAAGGGGCCGCCTGGTCTAGGCCAGGCTGGCAGTAGTAGTGCTAGTGGTGGAAATAGTAATAGTGCTAGTGGAAGTGGAAGTGCTGGTAATTCAGGACAGATGGGGGGTAGTAGTAGTGCGGGAGGTAGTGGAAGCAGCAGCAGCAACAGCAGCAGCAGCAGTAGTAGCAATGCGCAAAATAGGCTGCAGTCAGCAAGCGTCAGGCTACCCAGGCTTCCTCCCGTCGATCCTCCCATCGTAAGTATCACGATTATTCTTGTTTGGTTATAGGTTAAGGACGCTGACGATGTCCTAGTTCTAGTTGTTGATCACGTAGTGACTACTGGTAATTGCAAGTTGAAGCATTTGGTGCGATTCGCCAGAATAGTCCTACCGTGGTTCACTTTTGCCGAGAATGGTGATATAACCGAGAAATACTATGGCAACTGCACATTTTGTTCAGTTATTATTCAAAACATGTATAAATGAAATGCTCTTTGCGGCTGAATATATATCAGTTTAGCCTGCATTTTCCAAAGCTGGAAAACGCATTTCACCAACGGTCAAATGTCGAGTATAGACCAGCAATTCATCAATAGCTAGGACATCAATACCAGCGCGCGAGCGCGCAAACTTTGTCGAGCTTTTAAATCAAATGGCCATATCGTATCCAACTAAAAGCTATTATACAGATTCGAAATTCGTCCCGTGGGCTATGCTACCGCCACGCAGCGCACCGGAAACGCGAAATAATCTTATTATAAATATCAATAGTCATCCGGTCGCGCAATTATAACCACACCATAATTTACCTCAAAATACTATAAGTCCATTCGAGCGTTTACGCGCATTAACTCGAATAATAACTGCATCACCGAGATTCCATAATTAGACGCGCGTACATATATATACACATACATATCTACCGCTCTCGCGTGTTAAATTGTTCATATTTCAATGAACGTTCGCTTATTTTTGGCACGCGTGACACTCGCGCTCGCGCGTATGTATATATCTCGGCTGCGAACTAAATTACATTTCGCGCAATATGTAGCATATGTGTGTACGTGTACACCTATGTATTCAGTTCCATTAATTCTCGCCCGCATATGTACCGGTAAAACTCATACATATATGTACATACGCGCATCTGTTATACGTTTACCTATATATTATTTACGCCACACAGCAGCTCGTCTCCGATTGAATAAATGTAGGCCACTGTTTAGAATATCACTTTGCATTCGATTAATTCGCTTTTAATTACAGGCAGCCCGAGAGAGAGAGAGAGAGAGAGAGAGAGACGAAATCCCTTGCCATGTTTTTTTTTTTTTTTATTTCTGTTTGCAATTTCGATATCGGCCGGGAGATTTGCATTTTCGCAGCGCATATAATTGATTGCTGCCGCGCCCCCTGATAAATGTAATCGAATCGCGCGCTCAACTAAAAGCTTTTCAAAGTTCGCGCTACAATTAAGTTTCGCGGTGTTATCTCTGCGCGCGCGCGAGAGAGTGAGCGTACCGGAGGAGCAAATGATTAATTAACGCATAACCACGTCTTGGATTTCAGGCGCCGATCGTACGGCATCTCAACGCCGACAGTACCGCCGAGGTGGAGACCATCCTAAAGGTGAGTCGTTCAAATCCACGTACATTATACATATATATATCGATGCACGTATACGTTGTAGATAACGGGGTATTTTCCTTGGAAAGTGAAAAGGGAAAATTCCGCTAGTGAAACGGCCGAATGATTGTCTTTTGTCCGCGTATACTCTGAGAAGACAGTGTAGATTGCGCGCTCGTTGATTTTTCGTCCGTTGAACTTTCACTCGATGCCGCGTAAATCACGACGACGGCGGCAACGACTGCATGCCGTACTATATACTCTGTACTGTATACCGCGCGCGAGTTGTGCAGGAAAATCGTTTGGGCTATCTTTATTGTAGTTTATCTGGCATAACCTCGTTGCGAGAGAGCGTTGTAAATCACTTGTCGTTTACTACGTCGGGACGACGCATTGCACGAGCGAGGCGACGAGAGTGTTTACGTACGTTGAATTATTAACGAATTATTAAGGAGATCAGCAGAAGCGTAAACACAACGTGACGCAAAGCAACGACGACAACCGGCGGTTTCACAAAAAAAGGAAAAAAAGGTATTCGCCTCACGAAATCCAAACTCTCTAATAACTCCCACGATTCTTTACAATGCCAGTCGGCCGGCAGAGAGTTAAAGCGTACTTCTACCTCGGCACGAAACTCTCGCGGCGCGTGTCACAATCCGTCATCGCTTGTACTCGACTCTCGGTCGTCCTTGAGGCCGAAAAGTAGGTCCTCGCCTCAGAAAAATCATTTTGAAACCTCACCAGCACCACGTAGTGTAAGTAGGCCTAGGCGTAGGTACACCTATACGTACGTGTATAAATATATATATACACACACACACACTCGCGTAATTAGCAGTCGCGTTGTTGGCGCGATGGCCACCGGCGCGCGCTATTTTCCCACGGGCAGCAGCCGTGAGAATGATTCACGGTTCCGCGCGCGAGCGCAAGCGCGAGAGAAAGGAACGAGGAAGGAAGAAGAAGAAGAGGAGGAGGAGAGAAAGAGAGAAGGAGTTAGATGGTGCTGCTGCTCTGCTGCTGTAGGCGAGAGAAAAAGAGCAAGAGAGTAGTGAACGAGTGGAGGGGAGATAGATAGAGAGAAATAGTTCGGATGCCGGCGCGGAACTGCGCTCTGTGTCTATACCGTATATAACGCGAGAGAACGGGAGAAAGAGAAAGAGGGACGGAAAATGTCGAGTACTATGCTTGGTGTTGTTGTTTAGAGCATTGGAAGATGAGCCGGACCGCAGGAAGGGCCTTTTCGATCATGCAGTAGTTGCACTTCACTCAATAAACGGATTCATTTTCGAAAAGTATATTACATACCGTAAATTCCAAATTGTATAGCGTTATGTGCGCCAAGTCTAACGGTATTCTCAAACAACAACACGCGAAACACACACACACACCGTTGTCGTATTTATATATGTGTGTACAATTTTAAATTACTGGAGAATCCAGGATAGCTTCGCGACGCAGTAGCGATAAGACGTTATATTTAGAGCCGCGCGCGGCGATATCTGCATTTATGAAACGTAATCTCAGGCAGTCGAGCGGGAGAGCGCGCGCGCGTTCGTGCGCCAGAATTAAATTGTTCGCCGTGATGCGCGCTATTTATAAATGTTGCGCGCGAGAGCGAGCGAGCGAGTCCGCCCGTAACAGAATGCAGACGGGTCGTTATAAATGTAGAATTACGCAAAACAGCGACTATAAGGATTGACGTGCAATAATAACGGTGGTGTTCGATCGGTCGGTTTTTCGTCATTGAATTATAGTATTATATTAACTTTCTACGATCGATATCGCCGGTTGAAAGTTCGGTTCTTTTTTCGAGAACTTTGAGGTTAGGTTGATAATTCGAAACCTGTTTTGTGAATTGTGTGGCTTTGTTTAACGGACTACTAACTGCAAACTGTCATTGTTTTGTTTATACCCGTGGATTATACTATAATAAAACCACAAACTCCGCTCGACCACCAAGCAACGCACTAAAACCAGTGTAAAAATGCGCAGCACTCACTACACCCGCTCATTCTGTACCTCATTTTACGGCTCGCCCTTTCGCTCTCGCGCAAAATATATAATATAAATTGAAAACGTCCGGCAGGGCTCGTAAATCCGCAAGCGAACGCGTGGCGCGCGCGATGCTTTGTGCGCCACGAAGACGACGGTAAAGAGAGAAAGCCGAGCCTTCCTCGTGTAATGGCGATAATCGAGTGCGCAGAAGCAATCGGTGAGCTGCACTGCGCGCAATTTTCCGGGCCGCGCGCGCTTTTGTTTCGACGCGCGCCGAGTGTTGTATTGATTTCGCCCAAGATACATCGAGGGTTTTCGGTTGTGAGAATTAGACTACAGTCAAGGTTAACCAAGTCAGCTCTATTGTTTCTCATCGCGTGTGTATAGAGTTAGAAAGACATTTGTACTAATTGAGAGGCGTTTTATGATCTAATGACTGAACACTGCGCCACTGCCTCGAGCCTATAGGATCGTTAAAGATGATAATTGACGATTAAGCTTCTAAGCGTATTCGCATTTTTCTTAATGTTCCGGGAATACGTGTACGCGCTATAGCTAGCATTCACTCGTCAAGGTCGAGCGTTAATAAAGCAGATTGGAAAAACATTCTCGTTCGCCAACGTTAAATTAGCCTAGTTTTATAACGTGTGTCACAACATCTGCTCTGCACCCCGGGAAAGAAAAAAAAAATACACTGCGGCCCCTATCTGAACCATCGTATACACCTCCATCTGCCCCCCTTATCAAGGAATTACTCCTACACTACCATGGAGTGTGTCAAAAGACGACGACGACACCCTTCTCGATCAATGGCTATCCGTACGCGCATAACAGGCATCGATCGCTATAAGCGATGCGCTGACTCATCCTCTATACAGCCTTCGACGCTTCCCCCCTTTGTTTCCCATATCCCCCCCTCACTCCCTGCATCCTTAATTCGTCGTCAAGCGATTACAACGCCGTGATTCATATTGGAGGCTGCACATGTGTGGTATGGCTTTTTATCATGGGGATTTTTTTTTTGTTCTCGGAGAGTATGGCAGGCGTGTGCGGAGGGAGAGAGAGAGCCAGAGTTTGTACGGAAACGAGGCGAAAATTGCCGCGTCGGAGTTTAGGAATTATCGGTTAAACTTGTTGGCCAGCCTGGCGTGGGTAGATATACAGTACACCGGCAAAGAGGAGACTGGAAGTTTTTTAATTTGATTAACGAAAATTTGATGGGCTGTTTTGTAGCGTTTTATTCGAGAGCTTTTCGTTGTATTTTATACGCATATGTATGATGGCTTACGTTAAAAGTTCCTGGGGATATTTTAATTTTGATAGGGTTTTTGGTTTCACGAGCTCGCGGGTGATTAAAACTTTGTTGCCGCACATCGCGCGTTAAACCGTTGATAGATTTTTCGTAACGAAAATAACTTTTTCCCCTCCCAAACTAAAAACCCAAACAGCAACATTTCGAGATACCCTTACCACAACAATAAAAATAACCCTATACCTCAAATGAATTCCTCTCATTTTCTCCCTCTCTCATTCGCACGCACGCGTTCTTTTCTCAGCCTCGCTCTCGTTGCAGCAGAAACACACAGCGCGCGCAGCGTAAATATCGATCGCGCGTACACACAACAACCCCTTTGTTGTCTCGAGCTCTCTCTCTCTGGCGCGCTCGCGCGCCTCCAACCGGGAGAGTGAAACTTGGTTAATTGTCGCGATATTGTGCGGATTATGCGCTAGCTCGTTGGGGGGTGGCCCCTCCACAAAGGCTCCTAAGATGAAGTTGGCTCTGCTTGGCATAGGGTGTGGATGTGCATCAAGACGGGGACGTAGATTCTTGGGTGAGCTTATATATCTTTGGCCTTTCTCTCGGTTTGTGGTTTTTCTCCACGTTGGTATAGCGATTGTCGAGCTGCGAGGGATGAAATGCGGCATTTGAGTTAGACTTTGACAGATGATTTATATACACGAAACAAATCTGTTTGTCATCATTGAATCGGATTAATTTTCCCTTGATTGACGTTTGAAACTTTAGAATGTACCGTATATAGTAACAATATTCGAGGTCCCCTCGCGATGACAAAGAAAACAGAGACATCCTTTCGCCGCCTACGTCTAACTTATATATACTAATGCAAAATCTCGACCGCACTTCCTTTCGCACAGTTACTTACTCTCCTCCGCACCGTCGACTCAACAGCGATTAATTCCACCGCGACGGCTGGCATTCGGCGTTTCAGCCCGGGCGCGTAATGAAAATCGGATTTCGCGAAACGAAACTTTCGGGCTGTCGGCGCTCGTCGTCGCTGCTACTCCTATATATACTACACGCGAACAAGTTAGCGTAGCGCGTAAGGTAGTTATGTATGTATATACCTTCCGTGCGAGCCTCCGTTGAATCAATTGCGAACTGTGTTGTACGCAAGGGAAAAAGAGGGAGGAGAGAATCGTTTCTTACTGTTTTTTTTTGTCGTCGTGTCGCTCGGTTAGTCTCGTTAGAATAACTGTAGTCGAGGTGTAACGGAGTTTCTGCAGGCGATATCTCGTCAATGATGGATTGGTGCTTACGTGCGGCTTTGTTTATCGAGGGAGGCATATTATAGATTGGCGATAAAAAAAAGTGAAGGGATAAGAGAGAGGTCTCGTAAATCGTCTCGAGAGTCGACTTTTCTCCATTGGCTTTACGATCTCGATTCTGACAATTAACGTCAGTGGATTCCGGCGTATCGAAAATTCCGTCTTTTACCGCCTTTTTCCTCGGACAAACCTTGGGATATATAGAGTCTCGTAGTTGCGCAACGGACGAAGGCACACTTTGTATTAGGTAACAGACATAGAGCCGCGCGCGAAAATATTGATTCTTATCCGGTACGCGCGTCGTGTCATCATCGGGCTTGATTTATAACCCCGGTACGCAGACACACACAGAGAGAACGTCGCGCGACTTTCCCCAGTGTATGCGGCGCGGTAATAGATTGATTGGGACTTTCGCGTCGGAAAAATATTTGCGCCCGTAAAAGTAGGATCGTTCGGTTGAATTATGACTCATTGGCGCTGCGACTAATCGCTTTTCCGTACACACACACACGGCTATATAGGTGTGACATTCTCCTTTGTCGTTAAAATTTAGTCATCCCGGCTAATTGTCCTGCGCGCTTATAGTTGTAGTATAATAGTGTAGCGTAGAAAGAATGCAATTTATGCAAATTAGCTCGCGTTTATGGGGAGTAATAGGATTACGGGGGGAGAAAGAGCGAGCGCCTCAAGTTTCCGTCATTCAATTACAAATTTTTCGTGCGCCGTGGTTTAACGATGTTATTGACCTCTCGGGAAAGAGCGACGAGAGAGGCTAGTATACTTTACGACAAAAGGCATCACACACGCTTCCTTCGTATATATTCCTATTATAATATATAGCGACTCCCTTTTTCCCTCAGCGAGGAGATTTTTCTGGCAAAAGTTTATTTAAAGTAGACAAAAAGAGAGAGAGAGAGAGAGATATTATACTCTATTGAAAAACTTTTACCCGAGATCATCGACTTTCGCAGGTACATTCTTTTTTTATGTATCCAATAAAGTTCGCAGAGGGAAAAAATGCGGGGTTTTTAGAGCAACGATAATAAAAAAAAAGGAATAACAGGAAATCCTTCATAAAAAAAAAGACGAATGCCAACGTGGAAGTTGAGTGTACATGTGCCATGTGCAATCCTCGCCACACATACACGTATATTATACTTTGAAAACTTCGGCGTGGCTTTTTGAAGTTCTTGATTGGCGAATGAGATAAAAGGCCAGGGACTATATGGCAAAGGCAGAGGCGGGGCGTTGACTCCCAGAGCTTTAATTAAAGAGAAATAATATCGCCGGGCTTGAAGTACACAAACGCGCGGTGTATTACACACTCGGCAAAAGAAACTGCGCTGCCGCAAAAGAAGATTCACCGCTGAACTAAAAAAGAAAGAAAAAAGTAAATAACGTCATTAAAAAAAAAGTCAGAATTGCGACTAAACCTCTACACCTTTCCATCTACAGAAATTAATAATCGCATTGCGCGCTAGATCAATCGTCTTTACACCATTATCCTTCTGTAACCATAACTC